>JACXSJ010000431.1:222255-247713 GCA_014851325.1 Pentalonia nigronervosa | reverse complement strand
ATACGTGTATGAGGCAAAAGTAGCCTCATTTAATATATATATATATATATATAGGTAGCAAAAAAGAGGATAAGGAGCTAAATAATTATGCTCACTACCTCAGTGACGTAATTTTACATTTTTCTAAAGGTGTTGAACTTTGTAAACTACAACATGAAATACGACTGCTAAACCTTCATGAAAAATCGAAAAATTTTAAATAGGTACTACCTGTTATAGACGATTTTTTTTTTTGAAATCGTAGATAAATTAAGTGATCATTTTGTTTTTAGAATTTTTAGATTATAGGATTAGTATCTATATATTTAAAGGTAAAAAACTATAAATATTAATTATTACAGTGTCAAGAGTGTTCTAGTGCTTACAAAATATTGTACTTCCTCAAAATTATAAAAAATTATTATCATGTTATTTCACCAACAATCGATTCAACAATTAGACTGATTTCACAATCAGGCAGGCGAAAATTTTCACCTTGCCTCCCCCCCCCTCAAATGACACCACTGATTTATAATAATATCAATGCTTAAATTGTTTAGTGTTTTATAATAAATTATTATAATTAATCTATTTATTATCATACTATTATTATAAAACACTAATACGTGTACATTATAGAGTTGTTAAAATTCTGTATTTTATTTTTGTATTATACAAGCGTTATTATACAGTATTATATCACATAAAACTTTGTAGTGTATTAAATTATCAGCAATTGAATACAGCTTAAAAAAATAAAGACTAATTTTAAAAAGTCTTAATAATTTCAAAAGTAAATTTCAAAACAACAATATTACAATAGTTATTTTAGAGTTATTAATATTTAAGATCATAGTGTCAATCCTGATATACCTACACAATGATGTGACTGACTAACAATAATTTAAAAAGAAAAAGAAATAATTACTATTCACAGTAAATTATATTCTCAAATATCAAATTATTTTTTTAAACATTAATAACTAAGACACTTTTTTATACTGTCAAAAATGTTGGATGGTCGGTAATGTTGGGCCGCATTTTAGTTACTTACTTCATATATTTGTTTACATTTTATTACCTGGGTATTGGATCATAAATTAAATGTATATTTTTAAAGAGTATTATGAGATTGGACTAAAAATGTATAACATACAAATATGTGAATATAATATATCATTTATTAATTACAATATCTATATAATTTTAACATTTTTTTTTTTTTTAATAAATATAAAATATAAAACTAGATATATAAAATTAGTCAAATAGTTATTACATTTTTTTATTTACTTAAAAATATAATTATTTTTTAAAATAGTGTCATATAGATTTCATGAACTCAAATCAGGTTTTTTCCTTTCTTCGTATTTCTTAATTTCTTTAAGAATATAATTAATTCAAATTAAAGTTTGTTTCCTGGCTTTTAATGATTCTACGTTTCTAACTTTAGTATAAACTTCTGCTTACCGGATTCAATATTAAAAAATCGTTTATAATAGTAGCTCAATAACTGGATTTAACTATTTTCAATGTATAATTTTAGTATCCTAATTAAATTTTACCTTTTTGAAAAAAAAATCATTGTGGTCTAATTCTTGGGCACCCATAACTGTATACTATGTGTATCTATATAATACTTCGTATTACCCAGTTTTATACATATGTATAATACCCACTCACATATATAGTACCTAATGATAAATAATTATCTAATAAATTTTATTTATACTAAAATAATTACTAATTGTATATTATTGCAGATGTAATCAATTTAATGAAACGGACATCGTATATTGTAAGTATAATATATTGTAAATATATATATATATATATATTTAATATAATTATTTCCTATACGAATATTAAAACAATGCAATTTTCCATTTTTTGGAAGTTTAGTGTTTATTAGCATGTCACTTAGCATATATTAAGATTTTTGAAGAAACAAATATTTCCTTTTGTTGTCCTCTGTGTAAAATTATAATAATAATTTATTGAAACATTATAATAATACATAGCTTATAACAATATACAATTTATAGTGTATTTATTTATATTATTATTATTAATGGAATAAGAAACAATTCATTATATGGCTTTTTTATGAACAATTAGGTAACTGCTCAAATTCAAATAATGAAAAAAGAAGAGCCAAAGACGACAATGTTGATACAATCTTTTACAGTTCTTTGAAATCTGACCGAAATCATGTGGCTAAACCACGAATAAGACTGGAGGTTGTTATTTTCGTGATGCTGTTACTGATATGGCATAATTTTTATCAAGTAAGTGAAAACTCTTAAAATGCATGTATTGTCACTATATTATTTCAAACAATCTATATTGACGTCGAATATTAAAGCCGGCACACTTTTGTGTTCCCCTCTTGATAAGCTCCGCCCACGTTCTCTAAATAGCCTGCAGTTGAAAACATAGCTTCACTCTAATGATGTAAACGAGTTATTTCTTTAATACGTTTTACCAAACACCAACGGGTCTGTGGGAAATCTGTATCTGTGTGATACGAATATAAATATTATTTATTGTTTTTAATTAATAATACGTGTGATAAATACGTTTTGTCCATAATATATTAAACGAAGAACTTATCGATATCATGTAGAACATTAAAAGTAAGTAAATTTGTTAAAACTAACCATATTATTAATAATATTATATTATAATTTTATATTTCAAATAAGTGACGTTATATAAAACTATTTTTTGGACAGATCAATCCCTATATTCATATTTTTACGTCGTTTAATAAAGTAGGTACAAATATTATGAGCATTGAAAATCGTCGAGTATTAATTTAGTTAAATCATAAACATTTAAAACATTTTTTTTTTAACAATTTTATTTAAAATTTTTATTATTTCTGCTATTTTAAATTTGATACTTTATGTTTACAATTTATAACGTTTTATTAATATCTTTAATATATAATGTAGTAAGATTACATAATATTAGATTAGGAATTATAATACAATGTATATAATGTAAATATTATATTCTTACAACTTTATTATATTATATCATTTTTGATTTTTACTCATCTTTATTTGAGGGGTTTCGCTTTCATCCACGAGGAATAGATATTTTTTAGCAGTCAAGGTTATAGACATTTATTTTAAGTTCTGGTACCTAGGTTATAATATTGGATTTCTTTGGAAGTTTGCAATTTCGAATCGAAGTTTTTGATTCAATTTATACGATTTGAATGTTTTGAATCATGAGTGCCTTGATTTAGTTATTGTAAAATATTGGTCGTTTTTAAATATGTTAGGTTTATAAGCTATATTTTATTTTGTATTGTTTAGTGATTTATCTTTGTAACAAAACCATTGATGTTGATTAATGATCAGGTAGTTACGTATATTTATTATACCTGAATAATAATATGTGCAGATGTAAGTCACGTTTAGTTTTAAGTAAATATACATCGAAAATAATATTGCTTACCTTTCATGAAATAAACATGAACTTTAGTTTTTACTTTGTTAAAAATATAAAGTGAGTTTTATATTTTTTAACAATTATTGTTTCATGTTTTCTTTAAAATACCAAACACAAAGTATTTTACATTAAAATATACCTATATTAAATAATAACATTTGATACTAAATATTATGGTTTATTGTTTATTTTATCATTTATGGTACTTAATAATAATTATAAATGATAATTTATAAATCATATGAAGAATTAAAAAGTATAAAAACTATTTTAATATGCAACATTATTATTATTTTTTTGAATAAAACGAATATAGTTGCGATAAAATTATAAGAATATTGTTGCTGGTAAAATAATATTTATGATATATTCAGACCCCCTTACAAAATAAACTTTAATATTGTCTTTCTATATCATGTTGACTGTGTAAACTTGAGTTTATTGTTTAGATAAAAAAAATATTTCGATAAAATGTATAGTAATTTGTATTGTATATAATATGCAGGATAATACATCAGATGTTTATGTTCAGATACATTTAAATCCATAGACTGTTTTAATTATCATTTAATATACTAAATAAACAGAAATAAATTATTGTAAAATAACTAAATAGAATTTATTTTTTAAATAAAAGATTTCAATAAAGACATCATAACATAGCAAATACAATATTCAAACAAGTTCGTAATATAAATATCATAATAATTACAGGACTTGATTAATATTACGAATATTTTAGTTGTTACGTTTTTATAAGATTAATCTAAAGTTTAAAAAAAGTAATATTATAATCCTTTAAATGTGTTACTTAGTTAATATATATTTTTTATAATATTAAAAATAAAAATCACGCAAAATTGTTACAATGCCATATTGTTATTAACATAATATAATTTTATTTTGCAAATAAGAATTTTTCATAAGTTTTAAATTAATTAAATATTCAATACTTCAATTATAATTTTTAGAAAACAAACAAATAATTTAAAATAATATTAAATAATGTATTTTTTATGTACATTTCACATTAAATAGTAATTTTATAAAAATTTGTTTTGAATATTGACTATTACTTATTACTTTATATATTATATATATTAACTCATTGTGTATAATATATAAGATAGATATGGTAATAACTTAATATGCTATTAATTTAATTTGTTAAATTCTTAATAATCTTAATTATCTAATTATGATTAAATTAGACTTACTCGATATATTTTAGAGTTAGATCTTTGTGATCAAATTTGTTTTATAATTAAATTACTACCTATTTATGTTAAAGTCAATATATATATATTTTTTTTGACATATAATTGAAATCAAACAATAGGTGAGTAGTTATATTACAATTATATTATTGCACTAATAAATTGATTTGTACACTGATTATAAGTGGTATTAGTAAAATTAAATAAATGCGTGACACAATCATTAGTGTAGATAAAACTATTTATAAAAATAGTTTAAAAATAATTAAAAATAATTTTAAAAAAATTTAACTATTTGTTAAAATTTAGGTGCGTACATATAATATATGTACTATGTGTTCCTGTAAATTAACATTATTATTTGATTAACATTGAATATACAAGCATGTACCTATATTGTATACCTAGTACAGATTAAAAATATAATCTAAAGCATTTTGAGTAACTTGAAAATACCATACGAAAATGTTCAGAGAAAATAATAAAAGGAATGGAAGTGTTTTGTTTATGTAGAAACGCAAAATAAGTCAAATTTTGTGATGATTAAACTTTAGCGAAATCCAATGAATATACAACCTTTAGAAAATACTAAAAGGAACAGAGAAAAGGGACACAAAGGACAATCACAAATTATATTATATCAAGTTACCTACATCCAACATTGGATTTCTTGTATGTAATATAAATGGAAACATTTTTTTGAGCCTATTTTAAATACTATTTATGAGATTAATGAAATAATGTAATGTATAAGACGGTATTATCATTATGACTTATAATAATAATACTTATTGTTATTAAATCAAATTAGTCGGGGTATTATATGTAAGAATACTTATTTTAAATAGGTATACTTATTTGAAAAATAAAATCGTATTAAATCTTATAAGTTATTAGATAGGTTTAATTTTGATATATATCGGCTTACTACTCATATCATTATTTATTTTATGTTTAATTTTACATATATGATTTATATTCATTGTATGTAATTACAATAAGTAATCTATTCATATAAACAATTCATAAATTTAGTATAATTATGTATTAAAATAATAGAAAAACATACTATGTATAGTATATGATAAAAATATCTTTTAAATAGTTAAGATATGACGAGTTTTCCAAAATTGTTGGTTCCATTGTGGTAAATCTTTTGAATGACAGTCGTTTATCACCGTTTTTAGGATAAACATCAAGTCTATAATTTGTTCCCTTATCTTTCAGCCACACACTACATTTTTTCTCTTATATTTTAAAGTAATATTTTTTAGTATTTTCTTAGAATGCAAAATGTTAGGTTAGCACATAAAATAGTGTACACTAAATTCAACGGAAATTGAATAATAAGAACTAAATCTTGCAAACGGCACGTATCGTCACACTTTTCCGGTCTTGAATTCAAGTGTACAATTTAACTCGTATTTTTTGAAATGTTTCCAGCAAACGTTCTGTTCAATGTTTTATGTCTTAATGTAATATAAATATAAGTATTTTTTTTTGGTTTGCTATTCTTAAACAAAAAAAAAAAAAAAAATAAATAAAATAAAAAATAAATTAAATTGTATTTCTTTACACATATATTCTATAAGCTTTAGATTATTTTAATGCAACGATTCATATACGATATCATATATGTTATTTTCTCATTCTAAGTAAATAGCATGATATTTGTTTTATTTGTAGTAGTATCATTTATTTTAAAACTATGATAATTACCTATATTAAAGCATTTATTGTAACCATCAATGAATATTCAAACATTTGAGAATCGAATGCATCGGTTGATAATAATAACAGTCACGAGTTAGGTAAATGTAATTTATAATTTTTAAGCTTTTAATGATTTTCGTATTTATTTATTTTTATTAATTTAAATAATTAAATTATTTTATAATATTAGAATTTTTATTTTGAGTTTGAACATAAAAACATTAGGTTATACATCTTAAATATATTTTATATTATTATGTTACACAATATAAATATTATGTTATAACATATACTGGTGCGCCATCTAGTTATGAGAAACCAAATAAATCTTGAGAACTTTATAAATATTATTATCATTGTGTATGTATTGATGTATTGTAAATAGTATAATATTATACTCAATGATATTATTATTCGTCATTGATCAAAATATTATTTTCGAGACGAAATTGTTTTGAACTAATATCAACAGTCGTTAACATAAAATATACTGAGAAAGAGAAATTATAATAAACGAATGCTGTATATTATCGATTGTATTTATTATTTAGTTCAGTGACCTAACGGCACAATCAGTACTCAGCACACAGGAAATTGTTCCTCATTCAGATACCGAACAAACCAAATTTTAAGTAAACGGGCTGTTTTGAATTAAGTAAAAAAAAAGTGTATGTAAGATAAATATTTATTTCCTTTCGACAATTCATTTATGCACTAAGAGTAACGTAAATTGTACTGGCACAACACGAAATATTAAGATTATAGCAAATGATATTATGTTAACAAATACAAGTTATATAGATACATTGTTTTTTTTTTTTTTTATTTCCTACGTCACGTCACCAGGAACTATAAAAAACAATAATAGCATACACGTATATTACTATAATATTATCATTCAAGAATTTTGCAGATAAAAATTGTTCTCAAACCGAGGTAAATAAAAAAAACATATACGTTGTTTCATATTATGTATTGTTTTTTATGGAGGTGATATAAAGGTTGTTATACATCGTTGCGTCCGTCTAGCGGTGTAGACTAGAATGACTACTGACTAGTGCCCAAAAATTGTATTGTCTGTATTTATATATAGGCGCGTTCTGTAAGTCACATATAAATAAACTCCAAATTCAATTGTCCTGCAGTTCGCAATGAATAGTTTTGTTTTTTATTATTCACATTTTAGTTCTCTCTCGTCTTGTCCGGTGGACGGCTGCCAGGACGATACTGATAGAAAATTCAGTATTCTGTGTCAATAACACTAGCACTGTATTGTTATTCACAAATCATCAAGTTGTTGTTTCATATATTAGAGAACGCGTATGAATACGCTGTTTAATATATGTATATGATATGTTTTTTTTTTTAAATATATAGTATAGTAAAAGATCATAAAAAATAAAAATAAAGGAACACATCTGGCACATATTTTTTTTTTTTTTATTATTATTATTACTACGTATAAGTTACAGTAGTATGTATATTTTAGAAAACAAGATTGGCGATCGATTGTGGAAGAACACATGGTAGTGGAACGACGGTGACCGCTAAAACAAACGAATACGTAAAACATTCACTAGCGCTACAACATATTGGGTGAGTCTGAATACTGAATATGTAAAAAAACAAAATAAAAAAACGTAATATTATAAAAATCTATAACGGTATATAAGGTTATATATTTTCTGAGAAATATACAATACATATAAATTATATGTTAGTTCTACCGTACAACAAAAACAGTACCTAATTTAATCGATTTGTTGAGAACGAGTGTTTTATATTCCATTCAAGCTTTCATTAAGAGTGTAATAGCATTTTGGCTAGATATCAATAATTCCCTAGTACATGTCCAAATAGCTTGTAAACTCGACTATAGGTATATATTTTAATTTTGTCGAACTTAATGATTTATTTTATAACACTTTCATGCTTGATTCGATTCCACTAGTTTTATTTTTGGATAATAAGAAAATGCCATAATAGAAGCCAATACAATTTACTAATTCAGCAATCAACAACTTAACAGTTTAATTGCAATGCATTCTATAACTGGACTTAATAAACTTTAATATTTGTTTAAAAATGTTATTCTTCTAATTATTATTATTAAAAAAAAAAAAATTTTAATAATAATTTAACATTATTTATATTTTATACATATAATATAAATGTAAACGTAACCTATAAAAAACATATTGCAATAATAATAATTATATTAACGAAATTGGTTTTATTTTTGGTTTATTGTAGACAAAACGAAGAAAAAGTCGGAATAATGCGTTCATTCGAAGAACTATCGACAATGAAGGTATTTTTTATTTTTTTATTGAAGTTTTTGCTATAAACTTTACTTAAGTTTTATTTTAATTAATTTGTTTTTTTCTGTTTAATTATTACTTTATTTTTAGTACCAGTTCAAAAATATATAATGTTGAGATACAAATTTTGACGAATTGTTCAGATCGTTTTTTAGAATCTCCATATTTATTTAGTGATATGTTATATTATAGATACGATTGAAAAATATATGATTATGAAAAATAAAAAGATGTATTTCAAAAAACATAAAATGTTTTCATAGTTAAAACATGGATTTGAAAGAAAATACACTAAGGAAATTATCAATATTAGCTGTTTATATTAAATGTTTCAGATTTATTAGTCAAGGACGAATACATAATTATAATTTTAATCATACTAAATTCTATATAAGTTAATATTATACAACGATATTCGCCGATAATCTGTTTATTAAATGTACCTACAGCTGTAAAGTTTAAATATCTATATAAACATGTTATACCATACTGATGACAATCACAAATAATGAAATACATAATATGTATCTATCCAAATAATTAATTGTAAGACGAATGTTATTGAAATCCACTAAAATAATTTTCATTACTCTGGTTTTTCAAATCCGTGGTTATATATTATCTTTGAAGATTATAGTTACGGAAAATGATATTATTGGCGTGTTGGTGATTAATAGTAGGTACGTTTTATTTTTAGTTTAATACATGCTATACAAATAAACAAATGAAAAGTTATGAAATTCATCAAGAAGGCATTAAAAAAACATTGAAAGATATCATTACTGAAATCGAAGAAAAAGGAGACTTATGTTATATTCCCCCTTCCAATAAAACTGTACGTATAATAATTCTATGCTCATTTAATTAACAATTTAATACTATTGCATTTATTCTAAAATAATTGTATTATTTTCAATTAAAAATACATTTTTTAATATTTACTATCAATGGTAGGATGATGAATATCGATCTTCTGTCGAAACCAAAGATCCAATATCTATATCAGAAGACTTGACATGGGATAATCGACAATTTATATGTCTTTGGAATGACTTAAAAGTAAATACCTACATATTATTATCAACTTAATATTTATATTATAATAATTATTAATAGTAATCTAAATAATATTTTAAACTCAATCTAAACTATATACGCTTTATAGATTGGTGAGCAATCCAATCCATATGGCGACGACTGCAATAATAAAAGAAAAGTAAGTAATTTTCAAATTGAATAACTTAAATACAGTTAATAATATTATAAAATGATAATTTCGCTACATAAACTATGGACGTTATTTTCTAGTAAATACTTATTGCAATTGGATAACATTTGAAACTTAAATCAACGTTTAAATATAATAACATTAATTGTCAAAAATATAAACGTATTACTTATGACAAAAATAAAAATGTTTATTAGGTACCTATTAAAAATAATATTTAAGAATAAATATAACAATATATATATATATATATTTGTAGGTATTGTAAAATAGATAATTTTATACATTGTATCATTCTCAACTAATTGGTCTGATTTTATTTCATAATTGTATTTGAATCAAAATTTTCAATAAATTATATTATTATCGTAAACTCAATCGGAATCGAAATCCGAGTAGTGGTACATAACCTATTGTATTTGGCCCGTAGTACTATGATATTTTAAGATCACACCCGTTTTCCTGGTTCATTTCCAACATATTTGCACGCAAGGCAATATTTGAATGCAGTCTAAGGTAACGACTATCCTATCGAATCCGTTCGCTAGTTTGGTAGTATCAAGCGTCCGGTCGCGCTGCTGTCGTCAATAAAACGTAAGCGACTTTTTGTTGATTTTTACCCGGATCTTTATTTTTCTTTTTATGTAGACGATTTATTAAATTGTTTGTTATCGTCCTTACACCGTTGATTGAAATCGAGTTTGAAATCCAACCTCTGTAGCTTATAGATTCCCAACAGTTAATATTGTTTCGCACCCGATGGACCCAAGCCAAAGGGTCAATTTGCAGAAGAGCCATAGCGATATTGTGTCTGAAAGAGGCTTCAGGCCTTCTGACCGTTATGACTCGACGAAAAAAGAATTCTTAACTAGTCTATCTCAAAAAATCTGGCGAGCGTCATTGGTAAGTGGTTTGTTAAAACTGGCGCGTGTCTAATTTACAAATCTTGTGTTCTGTAATCGAGTTGAATAGCTTTTATTATGATAACTATGATAAAAAAAATAATCAAAAATAATATAAAATTATAAACACGTGAAAATATATTGTCTTATAGAGAACATATTATATATACAAAAATAATTACATTCACTAATTTTAGAAATAATGTTATTTTCATTGATAACGATAATACATTAAATATTTTTATTAAAATTGTGAGTAATGTAATAATGACAAATGTACAGACATTAGACATTAGTTTATATTTAATAATTATATAATATTCTCAACAATTTGAACTAAAACTTCAGAATTTATATTTGATATTTAAATTATATTTAATAAATTTAAATCTTAAAAGAATTTAGTTGTTTTTTCATATTTTTTTCTTAACATTATACCCATAGAATGTTCTTAAAAAGACATTTTTTGTTTTCAAAATGTTTTTTAACATTTAAAAAATAAGAATATTACCCAAATTAACCCTTTTTTTAAATGACCAATTATGGACTATAAATCTATAAAATATTAGCTGACAAATAAACCGTTATTCAAATTCAAAACGCTTAGTCTTTAAAAAAAAAATTAAATTTTTATTAGATGATATTTATAAAAAAATACATTTTTATAACAAATTTTGTCTATAAAATCAATTTATTTTCAAGTAGAACGATCTTCAAATTTATAAATGTTTATATTGCGATAACATTTAATTCAATTTTTAAAAATTTATAAACATAGTTTATTTGATTTACATTTTTTTCTAAATCATTTTATATTATAATTATGATTTTACGTGCGTTTATTTAAATACCACCGTGGCACCGTTGCATACAAATTAAAATGTCTAACTAAATATTTTGTTATTATTAGAAAACGTATTATAGTTTTAGTATTCATATAGTTATATACTAAGTTGTGTATTGAAGTGTTGGTTCACTAATGTAATGAAAAATAAGTTAATTATTTTTGAAGATAATACATAAACCTTCTCTTACAGTCATACCTACATATTTGTATCAAATTTTTTTCGCTTTTATTTATCACGGTTATTATTTTTTACTCATCTGAAAATATACCAAGAAACTGTATTAAACAGTAAAAATTAAATTTGATATGATATAAGCATAATATTCATGACTAATGAGCCTAGTGTGATACAGATATTGACTTCGAGTAACGCAGGACAGACAAGATATTATTATTCAAAAATTGAAATAAATGATAAACCAATGGGTTTGAATATCAGTTCTAAATAATTGTTTGCAATTTTTCCGTGAGCATAGGAAAATTACTGAATAATTAAAATAATACTCTTTACTATAATACAAAACTACAAACTATAGACGCAATTTAACTAATCAAACATTTTTGGAGTTTTATTATTGATAGATTTCTTATATACTTAAAACCTAAAATAGAGGTATATATTGTGGAATGGCTGAGCACTCTTAACTTTATTATTATTATAACTTATTTATAATATTATGCTTTCCAATTGTGTTTTATTTTTAGTTAGTATTAAATTGTAAAAATATTATATTCCGTTATAATATATTTCCTTATTTAAATATTTAAAAGGTATTACATATTTTTATGAATAAATTATAATTATTTGGAATAAATCAAATGAAAATGTGCTCTGAACTTAAGATTTTTTTATAATTTTGGTTTGATTTGGAGTGGTGTCAAATGTATAATTTATATTATAACTTGTTATTTATGCATGAAATATATCATTCTGGATTTTAAAACGTATTTAAAATCTTGTTACCTTTTATTAAAAATGTATATTTTTAATTTCACAAATGCAATCGATACTTAGCCATTTTATTATATTCAACAATTATTGTATATTTATATTTATATAAATATATATTATATACAATAACGTTTTCTACATTATCATAGCCTCATTAGAGTTGTGATGCGTGTAAGTTATCGCGAAATTAGCAGTTTAAATGACCCTTGTTTTCTTTTTGAAGTTGTATTCAAGCCAGATAGCTAGCCAGCTTATCACCCACACAAACTGGACCAATGCCCTGTAGCTGTTTTCATAATGCTATCGGTTGTGTCCGACAGACTGACTTGTTTAATAACACTGTATTACTGCAGTAAAATGTGTTAATGTGAATAAAAAAAAATTGTGCCAGTCTAAATTCAAAACGATAACACAGCTAGAGGGGGCAATGGTAATTCAAAACTATTGTACACCCTTTTAGGCAATCCAGTTGGTTTCAGCGAGTCGCGAGCGAATATTATCCGCAATATGAAGTCCTGGAAATCGGTTAACGCCGGTTGGTATGGAAGTTTAGATAGAAAAAAATTACCGAAGATTATTGTCACAGATGATGGACCTGGTGTCAAACACATGCAGGTACAAACGAGATAAGTTAGCAGCCAAAAGATTCGGATGTGTTGACATTAATCCCAATGAAAGTCGAACTGAGTTTTTAATTTTGATTCCGTGTATAAATTGTTTATTTTTACATGGTTTTAATACATTTTCTTTAAATTTATAATTTTTCTTAAAAACAGATATTTCATAATCAGAAAACTAAATAATTCAAAGTTTTATATCTTCTATCAAAATATTTTATTAATTAGCGACTATAAATAAATTATGGTAATTATTGCTTAATATACTTCAATAATATGTTATTTTGTAATTATTTGTATTTTATATATATCGACATAGTTATGGTTCTTAAGTAATTTTTATATACGATAAAATATCAAATCTAAACCAATAATTATATTGAAATTGTAATTTATTTTAATAAAATAGTTGTAATATTATTTCTTGTTTGTTAAACGAGAAAAAAAATTATCGTTTTAACTTGGTTAAAACTATCACCTAACTTAATAGCATCTCTATTAATATAATATAATTCAATTTATTAATCTTATTTTAATAATTGCAGTTGATAACAATTGTACAAATTAATTTAAATAACATACAATCCCTGGAAACTTAATTATAATATCACAACTTTGAGCCGCCAATTAAAATGGTTTCCCTCAGGAAAGAAAACAAGTTGGTGGTCTGAGAATTACTAACATAATTTACATGTTACGATAAATAAGTATTTGTTCAAGTATTTTTTTTAAAATTATATTGACATTATGTGATGGTAAATATTTATTTAAGAATTTCAAATGCTAAAATAGTGTTGTTGATTAGAAATTGAAAAATTATTATAAATTGCATATAATTAAAATTTAGTACTGATCCATAAAAACCTATTATAAGAATATTTTGTAATAACACATTATACCAACTAAAGTATGAGTAACTTAGAGGTCCTTTAAAAAATCATTTCCAAAGGAAGAATAATATTGTAAATTAAATTCAGTACATTAATCGTGGCTATTATTTATTTTTATAAGTACACAATATAATATTTGGTAAAAATGGTTAGATAACTTACAAAGTTAAACCAAAATCTCAAAAAAAAAAAAAACATTATTTTATCTTGAATATTTATAAAAATTCTAAAATGAAATATCATAATAAAGTAGATTATGCAACGAGTTTTAAATAATTTGTTTTAACTGAAAAAATCATCAAATGAATAATAATTAGACTTAATCCTGGATGTCAATAATTAGAATTTTTTTAAATATTTAAGATTATTTTCTTAATATTTTAAATCAATAAATGTAAATTGATATTATTAGTTAGAAAATAATAAGTATATAAATAAGTAAAATAAAAATTAAAAAATGTCATAAATTTAATCAACTACCAATATCGGTCTTGGGAAATCGTCAGTTTATATAAATAAATAATTAAAAAGAAACATATGATACTTAAAAATTTAATAAACACCTAATAAATAAAATTTATAAATACATAAAAATTAAATAAAATTAAAATTATCATTCACTTTTTATTTTTTTGTGATTCGATAAATATTAAATCACATCATAATATTTTAATATCAATTAACTATATTATTAGATATATTATTATAATGAATATACATTTTGACATTTAATTTTATTGTTCAATACTTGTTAACAACAATGGTTATTATATAGCTAGGTATATAGAAAATCTAAAAATTATTAATTTTTTTTTACAAATCTGTTAGTTTAACAAAATTATATTATTGTATATTATACTTCATTTCGTGGTCTTAGAATTTTGCTTAGTTGATCGGGTAAATGATTATCTTATATATGTGTCTCATATCAGTTGATTAATATATTATTATGCATAAGGTCAGGTACGCAGGTTGGACATGTTGAAGATTCTTCTTAGGTCTACAAGTATTCATTAGTTAGAAATTCTTAGATAATATTGCTTATTTTTGTCAATTATAATATTCATGTCAAGAAATACATTTTAAAAATTGTTCTGTAGTAGGTATTCATTAAACTAACTGAGAATACAATTTTAATTACTCGTTTATGAATAAATTATGTATTATTTTATTTTAAATTATTTTAAATTATCAACAAAATTCAATTAAAATGTATTCTTAAAAAACTTTCAATACATGAATTTGATTGTTTTAACAGGTCATTAGTTTATTATTATCTATTCTTGAATATGAATTTGACTTCAAGTATGATTCCATTCAGTTTAGGTTTTTTTTTTTGTTTCCCTAATAGACAAAATAATTATTTTAAACTTATAAAAATTATCGTTTTATTATACTTGGGAATTGAAAACATTTTATAGACCATTTGTGAAGTTCTGTCTGTTTTTATGTTATATCAAAAAAAAAAAAAAGGAAGTTTTTAAATAGTATCTTAAATAATAATATTTATATTATAAAATATATTTACGACTGAATATAAAATAGTTTACCAGATGCAAACGAATTTATAGTATTTTACTCGTGTGATGAAGATAATTAATTCTTGATATTCCACTCATGATTCAATACGTTGTTTTATTAATAAATAATATAGGTTCATGATATTCATTTTAATTTTAATGTATAAAAATATCAAATAAAAATATTACATTCTTCATTGATTATAAAAAAAAAAGAATTATAATTAAATTGTTTAGAATTTGTAATAACAACTTAAAGAATAATAGACATGCAATGTAATGTTTTTTAAAGTTTTCAAAATAATGAATGTGCACATTCTAAACTTTAATGATGTAACTTTACCAAATGCACTTTTTACTAAAAATGTTGGTAAATATAAGATATAAAAAACAATTATAGGATTCAGTATCAAATATTTATCATTGAAATCGTAAACTAGTAAATATATATTATAAATAAAACTTACTACTTAATTTAATTGCAGACAATTTTTTAGTTCAACACATTTGTTATGATTTTAGTTCAGTATATGTATATCTTTATACTACTATGTCAAGGTTATGTTTTATGGGTTCCTGGTTTATTATAAGTTGTATTTTTTTCAAAATATTTACTTTCTTTTGAGTATAGTTCTATATTACTATAATAAATTCAATACATCAATATTTTATTAACTTATTATTTATTGTACTGGTCAATCTAAATTTACTAAACTTACAGATTTACATAAAATATGTTATAATAACAACCCATCTCATTACAATCCAACTTAATATTGTAGTTTGCAGACACTTGACTAAAAATCAATTGTTTGTATAAATAATAGATACATGTTTAATAATTTTTTTTTAATGAATTAAAATGGTCATTCATAATTGAATATATATGTCTTTTTTTATAATATTTATGAACTGTGGTATATAGTCTTTAAAAGTGAATGTTATTTTACAACTTGGATAACATTTATTGATATTATTTATAAATTGTAAACTTAATTTTTTATTTTTTATTTTTTTTTTTTAGTATATTGTGAGTATTTGTAATATTTATGTAATACGTATTTGTCCGTATAATACGTATTATTAAAATATACATAAAATGCCTATTCTTCCTTAGAATTTATTTTATCATTGTTTTATTTAAAATTAGGAATTGTATTCATATATTGAGCTTTTATTCAATAATATATATTTTGGGGTGAATACTGACGAGTAAAATTGATTTAATACTGCATTTTATAATTCAATGTTAATAATAATGTGTTAATGTCATGACGAGTCGTAGATATGCAATAGAAAATTGTGAAACGAGTGAGAGGTGTAAGAAGAATATGAATCAAATAACTTGATAATAAGTGGTCAAGAGAGTACTGCTACAGTATCTACTTATCTTAAATTTAGAACAGAATCACAGTTCAGTAGGACTTTAAAATGTACGAATAATTTTCATCATTGATTATGAAGAATGAAACATGTGTTTTTTATTCTTTTAAATGGTACAGCCCTTAGGTTTGGGCTAATGGGTCATGGGTTATTGCCAAGAAAGGCAATTTCTGTTTGGTCAAATGAATCGGTTTCAAATAATATATTTGAGACTATTAACATCTGTAATTATATAGATTTTTAAAAATGTTCATAAGTTGCTATTGCAATATATATATATAAATATATATATATATATATATATATATATTAATTATTTCTCATTCTTTTTAAATCTTCTTAATGGTTCATACTTTTTTAATAGTTCAATACGACAACTGTCATTTGTTAGTAGTCGCTCCTTGTCCAATTTGGCCGACTAGCATGCCCCAATAATGCATTTTTAAGTGCTATATATAATCATGTTCTTGGAACGTTGCCATTGTCGTCACACAGTTGATTTATTTTTCATCAAATATCATCGTTAGTGATCTGTTGCATGAACTTAGCCACATCCTGCTGGTAATAACAAAACATAATTTCAATAAATACATTTGCCCACCTTCAGCTTATATTTTGTATTATTTTTTTTTATTTAACCATTCTAATTATATTATTTATACCACAGGATTTAAAAGTACACCACGTATACAATATATTTTTCAAATCCTTTTTTTGGGAACATGTAATACATTATTAAAATTATATTATGACAAAAAATCGAAAATGAATTAACAATTTTACCATAATATAGTTTGTACCTTATATATGTATAAATCAGTACAAATAATATCCAAATATATTAACTATTATGTTATTTAAACATCATTATTATTCATTTTATAGGAATCTAATGGTATAACAATTAATGCTAATGACGGATTGAGCCACAAACAAGTGGATTTGAATAAAATTTTTAAGCCAGCAACAGATTCCGGGGAAGTATCTCCATCCAAGAACAGTAATTTTTTCTGTTGATTATTAATTTAATTATATTTTATTAATAATCTCGTCTTATATTTCTAATCATAGGGAAAATGTATGCCAGTAGTAGTTTTTATGGTCCAGATCATCCAACAGTGGAACAGCAATTTGAGTTGGCTCGTCGTATATCCAGCTCATTAAGTGATATAAGTAACCAACAGAGTAAAGGGCAATCAATGTACGTCAACCGCAAAAAGAGATCTGTTAAATGGGTTCACGAAGGTGATAAAATATACATAATATTTTTAAAAGCATCTTTTAAATATTTTTATGATAAAATAATTGTTTATTTGCACCGTTTAATAATAAAAAGGAGAAGGTAAAGGTCCTATACCATCAAATTTTCCACTTGGGATCCATCAACAAAATTATGAATCTATCGAACAAGTAATTTACAATTTTACTGCATTAAATAAAACAACCAACCATATTTATGCATTTTTGTTTTAGAATTCAAAATCAAAACAAATACTGAAGTTAGTTATGGATCCACGAGGTCAAATACAAGATTTACAAACATTACGCAAACTTGGAGAAAATGTTGAACCTTGTCTTAGTCCAGAAGT
This sequence comes from Pentalonia nigronervosa, assembly GCA_014851325.1. Lineage (NCBI taxonomy): Eukaryota > Metazoa > Arthropoda > Insecta > Hemiptera > Aphididae > Pentalonia > Pentalonia nigronervosa. The sequence goes on along the minus strand of JACXSJ010000431.1, from coordinate 229,093 downwards.
CTGCTTTGATTTAGTTAGAGATTTAAATGCCACAAAAGGAAAAGGTTGTATTTATTTTAACTTTTGTTTGATGTACCCATTAATATTGTTGGCAAATTAATTTTAAAGGGGCTGCATTATTTGCTAAGAGGCGTAAAAGGTCTGAAAATTGGATAGTAGATGAACATAATGTTAAATCTATTTCACCTAGCCTTTCTGAACCATCGATTATAAAACATGGTAGTAATAACATCCCAAATAATCAACAAGGTACCATGAGAGCGGAAAATATTCAAAAAATGAACGAAATTCAAGTATGTACTATTAATTAAATACATACTGTAAATTCTAAACTTGCATTTTATATATCCTTATATTGTATTATAGCTTTATGTATATTTAATTTCAAATAATAGTTGAATTTATACATTTTCAGCAAAGGTTCACTCAACCTCGTTTAAGATTGATTAAATCTCCATGGGAAGCCGCTTTGGAAACGGGATCTGTCGAGTCAGCTTTTCAAGAAATGGTTCCAATTTTTCCACCAAGAGGATATATTGTTGCTCCAACTTCAGGTGCTTTAGAAGCACTTAAAGATGGCGGTAGAACATCAAGAGCTACTGTTTGTTCAACTCCTACAAGAACCGTAATACCAAAAAATTGCCAAGATGTATATATGCCTAAAATACCCAGAGGTTGGAATACACAATGTAACAGACAACAACCCCCGACTTATGGTATGTAAATAATATTAATAATTGTTAATTTTATACGTTAATTTTTTGCTGCTTGTAGGCTCAGTTAAACTGGATCAGATTTTTCGCGGTACCCCAAATTCTCCAGTTAGTTTATTGAATAAGACTTCAATTTGCTCAACTGGTCTTACTCCCAAAGTTTCCGAAAATTTATCTTTTACAACTTTTACAATCAATAAAGATAATTCACTTACTTTGACTCCTGTACCAAAACTCCCAGCAACCTATCATGGTTACTATGAAGAACCGAAATTTCATAAAGTTGAATTTACACCAAGATCAACTCCAGGCTTAGATCAAATGAGTGGCACTCATAAATCAGAAAGTGTTACTGAAGAAAAAATAAACGAAATAGACTTATCTATGAAAAATGAAAATGAAAAAACAAAAATTGAATTACATATAAAAGAAAACGAAAAGTCAAAATGTAATAATTACAAAGTATTTGTTCCCAAATCACATAAGACGTTTGAAGAATATATGCCTAATATAAATACTTACACTGAACCGCACCGTGCTGAAAGTAGATGTTCACTTAAGTCGCCGAGTAGCTTTGTGGGAATTAAACAAGAAAAAATATCAAATACTGTCATACAAGAAAGATCTCTACCCGTTAAAACACTGATAGATACATTTGAGCATAATAATAGACCTGTAATGCGATATTTACAGCTTGAAGAAAGAATACCATTAAGCGAAGAGATAAAACATTTGCACGATGATACAAAGCCGGTATCAATTGATGATAATTTAGTAAATGGGTATGAATCACCCAAAATTGGTGAAGAAAATGGATTTTATACAGCCAATACTGCAGTTGAAACGAGAAGTTTCGTGTACGAAACTAATGAACAACATGGTTGTGCTGATGAAATGAATTCCGAACACTATGAAATATCTAAATATTATGGAGAAACATCTGGAATGAATATTATATCTAAGTATGAAAATATATCAGATTTCGCAGATCAAACAGGAAAAAATGATAAATCTGAATATGAAAATAGATCTGATTATGCCGATCAATCTGAAATCAACGATAAGTTTAAATATGGTGATAGATCTGAGTATGCAGATAAATTGGGGACTACTGATAGGTCTGAATATGGCGATAGATCTGAGTACACCGATGATTTTTCATTATCATTTGGCGTAAGGGGTGATATGAAATTTCAGACCATTAGGCAATTAGCCACTCCGGACAGCTTAGAATCTAGTATGTTGTTTGCTCAAAAACAGAGTTCACAAGATGATCGCTATCATGATTCCAATGATCCTATTTATAATGCACAACGTAAAACAACAGGCAAGATAAATATTCGACCCTTTGATTTTTGCACGTCTTGGAAGTCATCATTGAAATATGCAATGAAATGTCCTCTCCACTGTACGCATGTTTTCCTTTTACAGAAATCACTGTTTGATCGTTTCCAATTTTTAATTTCATAACATTATAATTATAATAATTTTAATAATATTAAATAAATTCATAACAAAAATATACCAAAAAGTACACGAATTAAATTTCAAAATTAATAAATCATCAAGTATTTATCAAGTGTGTTTTTGATCATTAAGTATTTAAAAATATAAAAATAAAACTAAGTAGAAAGTTTTTTTATTAAATATTTAGAAATTGGTACATTCTTATTTAATAATAATGTTTTGTATCAATTAATCGTATATTTATTTAGACTAAAAATAATACTGCTTGAGTAATAGTTACAGATTTAAAAAAAAACAGTTTTATAAATATTATAATTATATATAATATATTATATATATATATTATATTATATTACAAAACAAGTAATTTTTGCATTTGGAATCTAATAAATTATTAGACAGACAAAAAATAATATTAAAACAATAACTTCCCTATGTGAAAAGTATTTATATATTACTTTAAATCAATAAGTAAATGTATTCGCATTTATTATAAATAATAATAATAGTAATTTTATTACAATTTGGAAGTTAATAGTTATTATGTTTTTTGATATAAGTGGCATTTATTACTTAAATATTTATTATATTTGTTTAACAATAACATTTTGAAGTGCGTTTTATATATTATAGTATTATAATATTTGTATTTTCTTTTACAATAGATCCTGCATATGTAGTTTCGTCAAATTGTAATCAGTCAAAAACCGTTCAGTTACCATCATACAAAGACTATTTATCATTGAGTAACTATAATACTGCACCCAGAGGTTGGAAACAAGGCGAAAATATATTTTATAGACCAGTGACATTCAATAACCAACCAACTCGTGAAGATACTCGCAGAAAAAGTTTTACCGACTTCTGATGCCTATTTAAATATATAACCATAATTAATTAAAAGAAACCGATTAACATGCGATGATGATAATATATAATAAAACGTGATTCAAATTACTTTACGTGATTGCACATTTAATGAATTGACAGGTATCAAATATCGTTGGTAAATCGTAAAATGTTCGATTTTTTTTTTAAATAAATTAACTACTATGATTTTAAAATGCTTTCAAGTTGTGTTATATATTATTATAGGTAATAATTGTAATAATTGTTTATTTATTTATTTTTTTTTTATTGTTTGACAGTGTTAATTATTTGTTTATTTCAAACCGAAATAATCGTAATTTTATGAAAAATAAAAAATAAAAAAAAAACAACTACATATAATATATTATGCGTTTTTTTACAATTTATTAATGTTGTACATTTGTAATGATCTTATTGTGTAATTGGTGTGGTTACTGGTGCATTAACCTACATACATAGTATGTAATAAAAATAAGAAGAATGCGTGTTTGGTATACATAGTTTATATATAATTATAAATAATAAAAATATTGTCAAAATTCTAAAAAATAAACAAGAATAATTAATGAATGTGTTAAAATAAATTCAATTATAAATCAGTGTAAACGAAAAACTATTCTAAGTAGAAATGGCGTATCAGGATATAATTATTTTAAAAATATTTAGTTGTATATTAGTAATTTTTTTCTATTAGTTAATAGTTTTATACGGTAGAGTCAATTAATTTTTGTAAAAAACAAATTTTTTCTTTTATAAAAAACACCCTTGATGTTGAAGATGCATTTTTATAATTGCGAAAACTGTCTTTAGACCAAAAAATAATAATAAAAACATACATCATTGTAAAATCTATACTATACTATCACTCTGCTCAGAATCTAAAATTAGAAAACTTCAAACCTCTAATTATAGCTCAAAAAATGTTAAATATTTTGGAAACTATAAAATGTTTAGTCATTTCATTTTTAATATTTATTGAAAACTGCAAGTATTTTTGCTTATTCATTTTGATAATGGACTTTGTCAAAATTTAGTATGTGTAAATATTCCCGTTTTTCTATAATTTATATCATGTTCACTTTTTGAAAAAAAGTTACAAAGAATCTGAGCGGAACGATGGATGTATTGATTTTACAATGTTGTGTTTATTATTATTTATTTTTTTTTTTGTGTCATCACGTTTTATTGAAATAAAAGTGCTCCGATTTTCTTCATCAGCATCTTTTACGATAGGAAAGTGAATCTAGGTGATACTTAAAGGGGCCAAAAATACAAAAATTCCAATAGTTTTTAAATACGTCGGGATAATCAAAAAAAAAAAAAAAAAATATATATGAAGAGGAAAAGGGAATTTTTTTGCAAAGCAAATTTTTAACAATATTTTTTTTTATTTTGGATGTAACAAAAGAAATAAAGACCATAAGTATGACATTTTCACTGAATGTTTATATATGTATTTTCTACACATCATCACATTTTTTCAAAAGTTTTGAATATTTTTTAACAACTTAAAGCGTTTATAAATTTTCCGTTTTTTTTTTTATTTCCGATAAAAATTTTTTCATTTGGTCAATAAACTTGAAAATATAATACAATGTTTTTCATAATTTATTGTAATTGGTAATTAAAAAAATAAGGTGAGTTTAAGTATCTAATAGTTTTTTATGAGCATTTAAATTTAAAATTTCAAGAAAATACCTAAAAATCATGAAATGTTGCGGTTTTTTTTTTTTTTTTTAATTAGGAATTGCATAAATATTTTTTTTATTTAAATTTAAGATTTAAAAATTTAAACATAAAAATCTCTATAAGTTTTTTTACTTTTCTAAGAAGAAAAAAATTTACTGGAAAGTCAAAGTAACATTTTGTGCGCGTTTGAAATTAAACATTGAATATTTACCGGTTTTCTCCATAAATGATTTTCTTATTTTAATGTAATTCAAAAAGGAATAATTGTAGACATTTGAAAATTTCACCAAATGTTTAGCTTATAATTTTCTATACATTCAAAAAATATTTTGACAATTTTTGAGCTAATTGTAGGTTTAAGAAATTTTTGGTTTTTCAATTTTTTTTTCTTTAAATATCGATAAAAAGTATTTTGTTTAGTCAATTTTTTTTAAAATGTAATACAAGATTTTTCATAAGTTGTTTAAATAGTAGATAAAAAATAATAAAAATACATATAGGCATAATTTTTTTTTTTATAAGCATTTAATGTTGACCAAATTCATCAAAATCTCGAATGTTTGTAAATTATTTTGTAGTCAAAAATTTATAAAATGATCAATTATTATAGCTAAGGATTGAAAATTTAAAACAAGGTTTTTCGTAAGTATTTAATAGTGAAACAAAAAAATCAAAAAAATATATTAAAAAATATTTTTTTATAGATTTAAGTTAAAATTAGGACGAAATCATATGTTTAAATGAAGAATAATGATTTTAGTTATTTTGTTGTAATTTAAAAAAGTTTTTCGTGAGTGCTTGAGACTTTTAAAGTATATTATTATATTTTATACATTTAATTTATAATGCAATTATTTCTGCAAAATTAATTCTATTTACTGTATTATTCATAGTAAAATTAGATATTTTAATGGCAATAATATTATAGAATACACTTAGTTTGTTGGCTGTCACATACCGACCTCGCTCAAAATCGTTTTTTGTAAACAATGATTTATATCATTGAATTCAAATTTAACACATCCATGAATGTGATCCACTCGACACATACACCAGAGTCGGTACTACTTGCCGACCTTTTTTTCTTTTTACCCCTCGTAGTCGCAAATAGATCCAATTTTTTAATAAAAACTACCGTCATAGTTGAAAATGTTATTTGGCTATTAAGAATGTTTTTTTAAAAAAAAAGAAAAACCCACGTAATTGGTAAATTACAGTGTAGAACCAATATGTTAATACAGTGTTTCCCAACCTTTTTACCACCACGGACCACTTCGACAATATTTTATAGGTCGCGGACCACCTCAATTTTACGCAAACTAAGACCTTTTTTTTTTTTGCTCATTAACAAGAATACACAAAATTTATCGAAAAATGTTAATTTTTATTACTTTACTGTACTATTATATATAATTATTAAACTTTACTAATAATTTACTTAGTGTGATTTTTGTGGCTGCATTTCTTTAACCAGTTTTTCAATTCTCGGATGAATGTTGCTAATGGCTAAACGCATGTCGTCACTTACGTCCAAGCGATTCCTCTGTTTATTTTTGATGAGTTTATTTTGATCACAAGTAGACTGGAAAATCCTTGTTCACATAAATACGTAGTTGAAAATACTAGTAAATAACGTAAGGCAATTTCCCGTAGTTGAATATGTAATGTTGCCCTTCTGCACCAAAATTCCTCAAGGTTCATACCAGAATCAAACATATTTTTGCAGTCAGAGTCATTTTGCAGTTCGACGACAGCTTCTTGAAGATATTCTGGGGCTTCTTCAACTTTTGCACAAAAAGGGTTTCGAATTATTTTTTGAACACTGTTAACTTTGTTCCATTCCGGAAAGTAGCGAGTAAATTCAAATTTTAATTTTTCCAGATGTTTTTTTTATGTTATATTGAATTTTGATTAAAATATCAGCATATTGATCGTCGTTTATAAGAGTTTGGAAAGTCTGAAATGCTGAATAATTATTATTCACGATTTTATTCATCCATAGATTAATTTTGCATACAAATGCGCGAATTTTATCCTCAAAAATAAAAATATTTGCTCTAAATTCCAAGGTTTTGTGTCCCGAACCTTGAAGTTGCAAA
>JACXSJ010000431.1:102236-222155 GCA_014851325.1 Pentalonia nigronervosa | reverse complement strand
GTATATTACGGTGAAATAAAATATTTTTCGCTGTTTAAAAAAAAAAAAAAAATAATTTTTAATAGAAAACGAAGCAAGGTACTGCGGACCACCTATGACTGGCCTACGGACCACCGGTGGTCCGCGGACCACCGGTTGGGAAACACTGTGTTAATAGGATCTACAACCAAGGAATACGCTCTGCTATATAGATCTGTCTTTTTACTCACAAATAAAAATTTTAAATATTAATTCCGAAAATAAATATGAAAGTTTTTAATTTGGTTGTCAGCTTTATTGAAAGTCGTGAAATACAAAATGTTATATTTTATGGAATTGATAATCAGACTCAAATTGTTCACCGAGTAGAAATGAATATTTATTTCACTTTTCTAACAATGTAGGAACATACCTGCTTGACTCATGTAAGAAATTCGTATTATTTTTTCATTACGAGGATTAGGATAGTTTTGTATGATAAAAACGAGTTTTAATGTAGGTATTTATTTATTTTTGTTAATTTATAAAACCTAATTTATAGATACTTTAAATTAAATATTGTATGTTACTCCAGGTTAGGTTAAAATAGGATAAAATAAAATTTTAGAAGTTCATTAATTTAATATTTTCAATATTCGTGATTATCAAGTTGGTTGTATATGTTACGGGTAAAGTACAAAATATGGTTAGTGTTCACATTATCCGGGTAATGTGTACACTACCTGTACCTATTGGATAAAGTAAAAATACTATTTATAAAACGTTTATTTCGTACTTTACTAGGGTATTTTACACATTATCTACGACTGAGTGGGTAAAGTACTTTGATAAATACGATAAAATAACGATTGTAGATAAACGTTTATGAAGAAACACACGGAATAATATTTAGTACGGTGCTAGTTCGTCTTAATACACGCGTCATACATATAAAAGGTTTTTAAAATATTATTTTTATAATATTATAAAAATTTTATGAGTGTATTTATAAAATAGTTAATGAAAAAAATAATAATTCAGTTTATTTATCGACAGTTAAGTATAACGAAATAGTTTCGGAAATTAAAAATGTGAGATTAAGTGGAATAAAAAGTAACAAGGCATATCGAATTTTGAAAAGATACGACCTCATTACTATTGGAGAAGAAGATAAATTAATATTGCCGTTGTTGGAAAGTTATACAAACATTTTGTACTATATTACTAATGAAAATATCTATGATGTGCTCCACGATGTACATTTGAGTATTGGGCATAGTGGAAAATACCGCATGAATGCTGAAGTTAAAAAAATTATAAAAATATAACACAAGAAGCAGTGTCTATTTACTTAAAATTTTGCGAATCGTGTCAATCTAAACAAAAATCTAAAAACAAGGGTCTAGTGATTAAACCAATGGTGTTTTCGAAAATGAATAGTAGGTGCCAAGTGGACCTAATTGATATGCAGTCGTAGGGGGATGGAGAGTTCCGGTTTATTATGGTATATCAGGATCACCTTACTAAATTCGTTCAACTAAGACCCTTAAAACAAAGAGAGCAGAAGAAGTTGCAAAACATCATATCGTCATATTTTGTATTTTCGGAGCTCCTATGATATTACAGTCTGACAATGGCCGCAAGTTTGTAAATAAAATAATAGAAGACTTAAAAGAAATGTGGGACACACTGAAAATCGTTCACGGAAAGCCACGCCATAGTTAGTCACAAGGGAGTGTCGAGAGAGCAAATCAAGACATACAAAATATGTTGATAACATGGATGAAAACAAATAACTGTAAATCGTGGTCGGAGGGACTTCGATTTGTACAGCTAATGAAAAATAGGGCCTATCACGATGGCATTAAAAGATCTCCATACATGTCAATGTTTGGTACTGATGTGAAAATTGGTTTGTCATCATCTTTACTACCAGCTGAAGCAGTGGAAAAATTAACCACTGAATTGGAAGAAATATTACAAAGTGTCGTGTCAAACTATGAACAAGGAGACAATCATAGTGTTTCCGATAAAGAGGTAAATTGTTGGTAATATATAGTCGTTATACCAAATTTAATCACTTCTATTTTTTTTCTTAACAGGACAGTACTGTATCTAGTTGCTGTGAATTGTGTGGCTGTACTCTTGGTAATGGACAAACATCTATTTGAGGTTTATGTGATAAAAAAGTAATTATTACAAAACAAGTTTTATTTAAGAAAAAATGTTTTTTTATTTTTATTAAAAATATTTCAGAACACCATAGAAAATGAGAGAAGCAATTCAAAATTATCGCTTGAGCAACAAGCAAAAAAAATGAAGTTCAGATCCATTAACAAATTCCCACCATGTAATGTTGGCGACACAGTTTAAGTAAAACTACCAGAAGTAGACAGAAGTAAAGGTGATCCACAGAATGTACTCTTTGCGGTTGTATCTATTAGTGATAATCAATATTACGAACTCGGCAATAAAAAATGGCACTCTTCATCAGCTTTATTCCAGAAATCAATTTACTGTATGTTCTGAACCATTAATAGATATTTTAGAAGTTTTAGCCACAAAAAAATCTTTGCGTGAAATAGCTAATGTACAATCTTTTTCCGATGGTCAAGGTTTTAAGAAGTGTTTATGTAAAACTAAATGCTTAACAAATAAATGTAAATGCAAATCTGGGGGAATACTTTGTAATTCTAAATTCTGTATAATTTGTATCATTTTAAGTGTTTGATGCGTCGATCATGTTATACCGACGTTATAAGTTTACGATTATAGTTATACTTTATCCACAGTACACCGGATAATGTATAAATTGATTGGATACTACATATTTAAGGTGGATAATGTATACATTACACTGTTCATATGGATGAGGTTCACATTACCCGGGTAATATGTACACTAACCGTTTTTGTACTTTACCCGTAAAATATACATTGTAACAAGCTATAGATATTAAAAATATATTTAGTTTTAAAAATCATTCAAATATTAATAATTATTATTGTCACATGAAAAACTGTATTGTCTGAGTAGTGTACAATAATTCTTTGTTTTTTTAGACGTGTTTATATTATTAAAGATTTAATTAAGTTTTAAATTTAATTTAAAAAATTTAGCAAAGAGAGAAATCTAGTGAAATTATAACAAAATATTCTTATTATTATTTCACTAGATCGCGCAACTTGTTTGCTATTGTGTTAATATTTTTTTATTATACATATTACGAATTTATTAGTTGAACATAATGTTAAACACACATTAATTTTAAAGTTTTTAGCTCCGCATTAAAAATAATTATTTTATTCTTCTCAAAATAAATTATTGTTTTTTAATTGTTTCTGTGGGGTATGTAATTGTATCAAATGTACGCCAGTTATGATTGTTCATTGCAATTTTTAATTTCCACTGAATAGTTGATTTCGTGTATAACGATTTATTTCTAGTTTGTGGATAGAATGCAATAATTGAACTATTATCTTTTTTTTCCTTTTTATTGTTGTATCCAATTCTAAATGAATCAATGAAACGATCATCGGAATGACTGGGCCACTTGTCAAAGCCATTTCCAAACTAATAAAAAAAATAGATTTTTAAAATAGACAAAATTTAAATCAACAATTCAAACCTATTTTTTTTTTTAATTTAAAAATTAGGCAATATATATCTGAAAAAAACTGCTGGTATGATTTTAAGTTCTATTTACTATTTATATGTAAATCTATTAAGTTATATAAACAGTTGATGTATCTTTTTTCTGTATAAACAAAATCTAAAATTGTAACTTTTAAAACAGTACGTTATATTTATAAGTAATTTACTTAATTATTAGTATTATATAAATATTTAAAAAAAAAAAAAAATTAAATACTATTTTAATTAAAATAATTGACCTTATTCATTAGAAACAGTTAAAAATAATTTAAATTTTTTAAATTTATAATAATTAAAATCATAGTTTTATGAATAAAATTTCAATAAGTAATGGTTATTTTTTTTATGTTAAAACTAAAAAACAAAATTTATAAATTGGTTTTGCTTTAAAATTCCCGTTTTTCCTTATTTTTGTTATTTCTTGTCATTGTTGAAAATGAATGGGAATTTTTGACTTTTAACCCTTTTAAGGAATAAATGGATTGATTTTCTCACCAGAAAAGTTACTGATGAAGCATATTGAGCATTTATACTGCCCCAAAAGATGATGACAAACAAAAAAAAAAAAACACAAAACATTAAAAAATCAATATAATTATTATTTCACTCAGAATTTAAAATGTATGATATCATTTAAAAAAGTACAAACCTAAAAAATTATAACATTAAAAATAATAAAAAATATACTTTTTTCAAAAAAGTTGAAATAATAAGTGTACATATTTAAATGGATCATTCTGTATATTGTAATAAATATTTTTATTTTATTATTTAAATATTTTATACTGAATAATAGACTTTCTTAATACTCTAAAATTATTTTGAGTAGAGCTCAATTAAATCATGCTAATTTTTTCATTCCCGCTACATTAGATTGTTTTTCCAAGTTTATCAAAACTTAATTAATTTTAAAAATTCTATGATTTTACTTATGTAGCAATATAAAATTTTTTTTTCTATCCATAAGAAACCTTTAGATTTTTTAACACTTTTTTATCTTAAAAATAACAATATAAATATATTTTAATGGAAATAAAAGCAAACATAAGATAGTTTGTATACAACCATAATATACTTCGCTTCAAGAACAATCCAATATATATGTATATATATAAGTATATAACAAATAAAATGTGAAAATATGTTTATTAATCAGTTATTATATTGTACTAAAACTTATATTGTCTATGTTTGAAATTTATTCAAAAATACAAATAAATATTAAAAAATCACGATAATATGTATTAATGAAATATTACTTACGTGTTTTATTGTTGAAGGTGGTACAAACGGTGTACCTTTAAATTTGGTTTTTGATATTATATTGTACGTTGGTTTTTGATAATTACTGAAATATGGATTTTTTTCAAAAAATTCAGAGGTACCACCCATTAAAAATGGTGAAGTGTTGTTTAGTTTATCTTTTTTATTACGTTTTATTACGTCATTATATGGACTTGACCTATAAAAATTATACAATTTAATATTATTACGCTTTAGATAAATGGACATAAATCTAAATTATTTAAAATCACATATAATACGTGAAATTACTTTGGGTTATTAATTTATTTGAGATTAATGAACTTTATAATTAATAATTGTTATTGCACAAACTATTAAATACAATTTATGTGATACATCATGTATTTATATCTATCTGTATATAATCATGTTTTTATTATAATAATTTGTTAATAAATATTAAACCAAAATAAATAATTTATTTATAAAAAGGGAATAACAAACATTTTTTCTTTCGTGATAAGAAAATAACTTAACTTTTATATGATTTTACATCAATTTTATATATTTTTTTAAGTGACCGATTGTAAATATCATTGTTTATTATGAATGTTTAGTTTATTGATGAAAGGTATTATATTGTGTTATGTTATGATTGATTTATTAATGAAAATTATTAAGGCTTAGAAAAGTTTTTTTTTATTGTTTTTAAAAAAAATTTTTCTTGGCTACTATCAAATAAGTAGGTACACAACATATTTTTATTATTTGAGCTTGATATTTGATAATTATTAGTTTTCATTTCTATGTACTTATAGTTAGTACATAAAATTATTAATTTATATTAATATCATATACAATTAACATTGTATTTAAAATGTACATGCCTTTCAATCTAAAATCATTAATTTATTAATAACTTACTTGTATTCGGGGAATATACTGAAGCCAATATCAGCATATCCAGGTCCTCTTGTATTAGTTGGTTTAGTTGTGATGTTTGGTGGCAGCTTTTCTTTCTTAGGTGAATGAATTTTTACATTCGACATAGCTAAAATAAAAAATTAAAAACAAACTTAGTCTTAGTAAACATTAAGATTATTAATAAAAAAAATACATTTATTTATATACTATACATTTTAAAACAACCTGGAAGCTTAGGACCAAATGTTCCAAAATGATCACCAGGAGTTGAATGCTGTTTTGCAGGACCTGGAGGTATAAATGGTTGCGTACTAATTTTTTTCTTATTTTCACTTGTAATAATATTAAAAAAAAAACAATTTATTACACACAAATTAATATAAATAAAAAAAATTCAACTTAATAGTATTGTAAGTTGTTAATGAAATATTATTTAGTTGAATTTTGTTTATATTAATGATTAATTACAATTATATACCTACATAACCTAAAACTGGTAGGTACATAATTTTACCAGTGAGTATTATTATTTATTATAATTGCCGAATTATTGTTTAGTATAAGGCAGAATTTACTTTAATGTTTTTTAAAATAACATCTGATAACAATGCAAAAGTGGTTATCTAAAAATATATATTTATCTAATGTCCAATAAATAAAAATACATCATATATAATATATATATAATATATTAAAAAAAAAAAAATTAAAAGTAAATATATTATAATAAAACTATATATTTACTAACTACTATATATACTAACTATATATTTTGTATTGTGTTATGTATTTTTGATTTATTTTCAAGATTTAATTTTTTATTTAAACTATTATTGAAATATTTTAAGGTCAATATAATTCACACAGATTATAATTATATATTCTCACCCTTAAAATACATTATTTATACTGAAAATTGGTATTAATAATAATCATATTATATGATTATGAAAAGTGCACAGAACGATTTTAAAAATAATTTCAATATTTGAATAAATCTCATCATAGTAAACCATCGAATTCAAATTTCAATGAAATTAATTTATTTGAGAAAGATTTTAAAATGAATATGTTAAATTACTAATCACTTCTTATTAAATAGTCCTGATTGTGGTTGCCATTTTTCATTTTCAAACAACCTTTTGAATTGGGGGTCAAAGTAAGCATCTTGTAGACCTGTTTTAGTTTTTAATGTGCTTGGATACATTTGAGACTTCTTCAAATCTCGTACATTGTCTTCTACAATTATTATATACAGTAAAATTTTTAAATATCATGCATTTAAATTAATTACAGTTGTACAAACTTATATTAGACTGATTATACTTTTCACCAATCATATATGGCATCTCTGAAAACAAACCAATACGGTCCATATCGTATTTTCCATGGCTTTTACCCATATCGTCAAATTTATAACGTGTTGTCATTATCAAATATTTTGAATTATTTAAATAAGGTTATGTAAAATATTGTGATAAATGCCAAATCCCTATGATTTAGAATTTAAAACATTTGAATTAGTAGAAATGAAATTTCTAGTATTTATAAACAGTACTCTGATAAAATAACTATTTGCCATATAATAAAACAAATCACATTGTTATTGATATCATCAATAATTAATTTTGATAATATTCATTAAACTCTAAGTGGCCAATAGCTAAATCTAACTGTCTGAACCTTCTTAGTATATATTATATCTAAATGCATTTGGTGAAAATAAAATACCCTCAATTTTTTAATAGAACAGAAAAAGTTAAATGAATTTGTAGACAATTTTAAACGTACAAAATTAGCTCTTTTCAACATTATTTATTATTATTCTTAGATTTTTGTAATGTATATAGGACTTGTCGTTAATATGAAAAATTTAATATTTCACATTTCAAAACACTTATTACACTCAATATATCACTTCAATATAATAATAAAATAAAAGTAAATTATTAAATACATTAACTGTAACATTACTAATAAAATGACTAATTTAGTTAAAAACGGGAATGCTCCAATCACATTCTTTTCAGAATATTTTTAATTTGAATTATTATACAAAATAACTGAAAAGAATCAGGTAACCTATATAATTTAATTAACAACTAATTAAAATTTGATTTATGAGACTAAAAACATTGATATACATTTTAACTAAATTTTTAATTTAATACTTAATTTGTATTTTGGGAATATTATACAGTCAATATCAGCATATCCTAATTCTCTTGTATAAAATTGCATTAATTTAATATTTTAAATTTGAATAATTATACATTATTATGCTTAAAAAAAATATTTTTTGTTTCAATATTATGAAATTAAAAACAATACACTACCTAAATAACTATATTGCGTTAAGTTCCAATCAAAAAAGTGCTCTACAAATCTTTCTGTAACTTTGAAACAATTTAAAGAATGAAAAATAAACTAAATCATGGAATACCCATAGCTTAGTATTCAGTATATACATTTTAATTTACATCTCATTGTACCTACGTTGTGTAATATTGTAAAAATGTCCTTAACTTTTGAAATCAAAGTAATTCCAACTCCAACGCTAAAAATAATAACCATTGTACTATTACAAGTAACTCAAAAATAAATCTGAAAATGTAATTTTATTTTTACTTGGCTCAAAACACAGCTTCAGTAATATTGAAAATAATTAAAGTTTATTTAAAAAGTTTGATTAAAATTATTTACAAAATATATTTTTCTTATTTTTTAAAACTTTAGTTTATAGTACTTGTATTTTTATATTTTAAAACTAAATACATTTAACATTATGTTATAAGATATGTGATTAATACAATCTGTATATTAAATACGAGCTTATAGCTCAATTGGTATCAGCTATTATTAATGTAATTTATTATAATTAAGTAATTGTAATTGATTTGAAACAGTGGCTCTCAACTGATATGCCGCGACACACTAATGTGAATATTATTGTGACGCGTATCGCCAAAACAACGAATAATAGTTGGTACTTTCTCGAAAGTTAAAAAGTTATTTTCCATCACTTTTGACAACTGAAATACATAAGCGATTTCATTAAATGGTGAGAAGAAAATATTAAAAATGTAAACTTAAATTCTACAGAAAAAGAACATTTACTAGAAATGTCATAAGATACAACGTTAAAATCTAAACTTCATAAGTCTGAAATTGATTCGTTTTGGATTTCATTGTAAAACAAATACTCTGGAGTAAGTAAAAAAGCATTACACATTTTGATTCCTTTTTAAATATCATATATTATGTGTAAATTAACTTTTTTGACATTGGAAATAACAAAAACCATAAAAAAGGTATACGCTTAAAGCTATTGAAAACGAATTACGCATAAGTTTGTCAACCATTCACCCACGAATTGAAGACTTATGTTCAATTTACCAATCACAAATATCACACTAATGTGCATTAAAAAAAAAAAATTATTTAATACCTACCTTAAATTGTTTAAACTTTAATTATGTAAATTTATAATTTTTTTTTTTTTTTTATAAAATAGTAACATGTAAATATAATAATTTACATAGGTTTATAATTGTTTTAAGTATGTTCTTATTTTTATGGATCTAAATTAAGGTATCATCATAAAAAAAAAAAGATTGACAACCACTAATTTGGAAGAATTAAATAAATAAATATGATGTACCTAGATAAAAATAAAAAAATAAGAATAAGAATATATTATCCATTACTTGCGCAACATTATCAGTTTATTTGTTCGGGTACTTAGTTTTTTTCATAAAAGTATTTATCCAAATATTTTACAATAGATATCTAACTTTATTTATTGTGAAATTATATTTTGTACAATATATCATAATTGTAATTTATTACATTTAATTATTTTTTATTATTTTTTGTATTCTTCATTGATTTGTACTTTTTTCCAACTTTAACTGAATGGGCCACAATTAGAATGTAAACACATGCACAAAGAATGTAATGCTAATGGCTTTAGATGTCAAAGCAGAAATTTTGTTTAAAAAAAAAATTTATATCATTGATTGTTTTTTTTTTTTTTTACAATTGAGGAAGTTAGCCAAATTTAGTTTTTTTATATGCCAAATATGTTTTTTACTTCTGTTTTATTTTTTTATTTTTAATTTTGAACTTATAATTTTTAAGTTTAAACAAACTAGTTTGAGAAAAAAATATTATTTTGTTTTAATAATATTTCTAATTTGTTTTCGATATAAACTAAATTCATGATTTTTTATTTTAAGTGCCAGTGACCCGGTATAAGGAAGAAACAAATTTTTTTTTTTAAATTTTGTTCTTGTATTTTGATCATAGTTAAGTACTTTAAATAAACTAGTATCACTGGAATAAAAATGTCACATGTTTAAATATTTTATTTTATACCAGTTTTTATACTACGATTGGTTCCAACTAAATTAAATTATTAGTATATACACGTTGAAAAAAAACCACTACGTACTGTCAAATTTCACCAATAATACTTTTATTTGTCGAAACGTAAATAATTAGACTTGATCTAAACGCTCTAATTCATAAACAGAGGTTGGAGTTTAATACTATAATATTTTAGTACTTTTATTAAATTTCTTAGTAATATATTGCTAGAAATTTTTTTAAATATAAATATGTCTAGTATATTGGTATATAAGATTGTTTTTTTCCATTGTATTGGAATTGAACGATGTTAATTATTATGATTTAAAAAAAATATATTCACATGAATGAACCTGTGAACAGATACTTGTCTTTGATTTATTTTTAGGTTAGATAAAATGATAAAAAAAAAAAAAAATTTGATTACTAGTAATAGGATTTTTGAACGAAGAAAAAACCACTGGGAATCTGATTTTGATTAGATTTTAAGTAGCAGTAGCTTCTCTCATAAAACTCTGACCCAACTCAATTACAATCTGGGGTACCATAAATGTACCCAGGGCTATTTTGTAACTGAAAATAAACTCCTTAGAGGTCATGAGACTTAACCGATGATATATTTCATATTGATGATGAGGAATGGAAAATATAGTATGGTGTTTAATATTTGAATTATTATTTACAAAACAATATACTTAACATATTTTATAATATGCATACATTAAAACTTTTTTTCTATACATGAGATTGACAATAATTTTATTTTAACTGATATGGAAGCATGAGGTTTGCTATAAAAATAATAATTAAAAAAGTATATTCCACACATGATGTTATTATAATTTTTAACAAAGATCTAACATAAGTATTCCTAAGTAATTATATAATTTTCTATTATTTTGTAGTAAAAGTTGTTAATTTTTTAAGTAATATATTACAAAGGAGCATTTATAGTCTATAATTTAGAATTTTTCATTGGCTAGTATCTAAAAAACTTTTAATTCTTGATTCTAGACTAATTTATAATTTATTATTAAACTCTACACCTAAGTGATAGTAAAATACCTACTTTTTATATTTTGAAGAAAAATATATTAATTATTTTAAATAATTAAAATTATTATTTACAATAATTTAGCTAAAATAACGAATACATAACCTATTAAAATATAATGCAATACTATATAAAATAATAACATAATAAAATTTAGTTTAATGAAATTAAAACAAAATTTTTATTCATTTTACAAATTAATTTATTAAATATAAAACTACTGAAGTACCTTATCTTCTATTCTTTATGCAAGTGCCTATGTAATTAGTTTATAATTAATTTTAAAATTAATATACCTTTAAACACTACACAAGATGGATAATAATTCATTTTGACTTTTTATGTATTAACCAACCATTTAACTCATTTCAATTTATATTTGGCAAAATTCTCTAAAGAGAGAAAATTATATTACAATATATTCTTAAAATGTTAATACAATTACATTTTTAAACATTTTTTAAGAAAACAATTAAGAATTTCGCTGTTATGAAAAACAAAAACAGACACTGACGGAAAATGATAAGTACCTTCCAAAGTACAACGTACGTAATATTGAGGTTATCATGATATAAATGGTTTACTTATTACATAAATGAAAAAATTACTGTCATAAGAAAATGAAAAATCAATTTTAATTTTTTTTTATTGTTATAATTATATATCAGGTATTAAACAACGTTATTATGCACACAAACGATTTTTATCACATTGATATTCACAATTATATTATTATAATTTAATAATATACACATATTTTTAATACCTATATTATGCTATCGATACCTACGTGATTTTATTAGAATGTTAATTAAAATTTATAATTAAAAAAAAAAAATCATTGAAATTTACGTATTCACACTTCTAAGGTTAGGTTTATATGTATGCATATTATACCGTTGCATAACGTTACGTAAATGTTTAGTCATTAACACTTAGTAATCTTTATAGTTATATCGTAATAATACAAGACTTTTTGTCCACGAAGATAAAATGGAATTAAAAAACCACAGATGACATCAATGGAGAATAGTAAATTATAATAATATACCTAACAATAATATATTTTATTAGTTTTTACAATAATTTAAGTAATTATTGTGCTTATAGCTGCAGAAGTAGTTTATTGTAATAAAACGCTTAGCATTTAGATATAACTTCAAAAATAACTTATTGTATTTTAATATTTATTAAAAAAAAATGAATGCCAGTTAAGTTAATTTTTATTCAATGTGATCATTGGCATAAGATTACATATTAGATGAATAATTAAAAAATATGGACAGTTTAATTAAAATTAAGTTAAATCTTAAATCATTGTGTAGATAACGCAACATTTAAAGTCTAAGATTGGCGATCATTTGATGTCCCGTGAAATTAAAACGCACTACCAGTACCGTATTCTTAAAATTTAACGTTCTTCAAAACTAAACTTTACCCCAAGTCCCTAGCTCTAAAATAAACGTTGAAACACGAATCAAGATTTTGAAGAATGATTTTGATTGAAGAAAATTAAGTAGATAATACCGTGCTATTTTTATGAGAAATGAATACTTGTTGGTGCACGTAAAACTTGGCTTCCATTCAAAATCTATAATAAATATTTATTAGAATTTAATTTTTACCTTATATATTTTATAACTGTATAACATGATTTTGCTCGAGAAAAAATGAACAAACATAAAAAAACTGCGGTATATCTGTGTATCTTGGTTAAAGTGTAGGTACCTTAGTTCACGAGCAAATGGGTATCGGTGTACCTCGCTTTGTAAACTAATTTAACCAAAATGAGCATTATGCCTGTGGTGGATTGGAAATGGCACTTGGTGTATTTTCAAACGTGGTTCAAACTAGTCTTTAATCTTTCCTACTATATCTCTAAGAACAATATCTGAAACTTTTGTCAAAATCAGTCGAATAGTTGTTAAGCTCATAAGCTACAAATATAAGGGTATTGTCTTTTGCTAAATATTTAAATAACAAACATTGAATTAAAAATTATTTTCTATTTAAAAAAAAATCCCATAGCAAAGCATAGCGGATAATTTTATTTCTGTAATCAACGGTAATCATGTATATAAAAAAAAAATTGATTTTTGTGAGTCAATATTCATGTGTGAGCCACCCTATAAAATCCTATAAGGGTTAAAAAAGAAGCTAAAAACACCCTTTAATTCTCAAGGAATTTATTGAAATAACTTTTATTAAAAATAATTCAGTAGTTTCTGAGATTAGCGGGTTCAAACATTTATTTATTCAGCAGCTTTATAATATTATATAGTACCTAAATATTAAATGTTTCTTTATAATATTACCAACTGGAAGTTGAGAAAGAGTTGATTTCCTCAATATATATTTTGCCTGAACTTAACAATTATTTATTTACTAACATAATTTAAAAATGGTCGACATACATTAGAAAAACAGGGAAATAACTATTATCGTAGAAATTAAATTGTATGGTTAAAAAATGTAATGGACTATAATTTAGAGCATTTTTGTCGTATGGTTACCGTAAAAATATACTGAATAATAATTTTAAAGTATCATATTTATTATGATGTTCTGTTTGTATACTTGAAAAGTCAATATATTTTTATGTGATATTCAATACGTTAATTTTTATATTGTTTTTTTCTACTCGACGTGGTCATTTCAACGTTTGTATCATTTGAATTCAAATATTATAGGCTAAAGTAACGTTGGTTAATGGTTGCATTTTCGATTCGTAGTTGTGTTTCAGTACATTAACTTGTATTGCAAATTGTAATTACTTTAAATAAAAGTTAGTTAAATAGCTCATAAATCTATGTGGTATGCCACAGATGAATGATGATCGATCTAAATTCAACAAGAATATTTTTTTTTTTAGATGCGTCATTATTTTTTTGCTCTAAAATAATTATTAGTACAATAATTAAACAGTAATAAATAAATTAAAACTAGCAAATACCAAAATCATTCATACTCAAGCTTTGCATAGTAGTTTGAAGTTAATCGATCTTTTTAACCGAAGAATCATAACTTTAATTTGAGCTAGAAAGAATGATTTATTATATTCATAAGGTTGGTGATTTCATCTATATGGTACTTTAAAACTTTAAAAGGTCACTATTCGAGTTTCTCCATACTTTACCTAAGAAGAAGAAATAACAATCCAAACATTTTGAATTAATAGTGAAACTTAAAATATACCCGTTTTTAATAAAATTGATTTTGATTATTTTTTGGTAATTTAGAAAAAATATATTTTTAGATATTTCATATTTATAATTTTTATTTGAATCTGAATATTATTTTTTTTAATTGCTATATTCATACAATTTGTGAATAATCTACTTTATGATTAAAGTAATTATTGCTCACTGAGTATTTTGATTTTTTTGATTATGTGAACGCGATTAATTTTAATTCTATTGACTCGTTTTGCATATACCGACAACCGATGGAAAATCACGAGATATTCACAATATAAATAAATAGTCGTTATGCTTAAATATGGTTCGAAAAGCTCACTAATTAACGAATATTAGCTGAGTACGCAAGTCGCGGGGACACGAAGAAATAATAGTTGTATTATCTATTAAATAAAACTCAATAATTTATGATACATCACTAATTAAAATACCAGTAACAATAACTTATAAGCAATATTTTATTTAATTGTCAAGCTTTTTAACTTTGAATAAAGTATATTGACTACTTAAATCGAAAAAAAAAAACAAAAAAGATAAATTCCAAGTAAATTTAAAGAAAAATAGCACAAAAAGTGTCAACTGTATAAATGTAATTATGTTTATAAAATGTTACTATAAATATTTAGAGAAAATTACAATTATCTATGATTACCTATTTTTGAATTATATCAAAAAAATAAATTTTTTTTAGTCGTAAATTAGATTTTACATAAATATTCCAGTGAATATTTGTATTTTTAAAAATACTATGATTTTTACTTTTAACATGCCTTCTCCCCCAATGTACTAACTAGATCCAACTGTATAATTTAAAAAAAATATCAAAATAAAGATTGAAACATGTTTATGACTTTAAAAGGAAAATTTGATTCTAAAACAGTATACATTTAGAAATACTTTGATATATGAAAATCAAATTTTTGACCAGTAATTTATGATTAATGAGTGTTTAAACTTTAGATAAGCAAAGTTGTACAGAGGTATAGAGACACCCCGCAAAATGTAGGTTCACTTCTCCACTCGTCTATACTTTATTAAATATAACTAAGATACTTACTGTTCAAAGTTTGATTTTTATAAATCGAAATATTCCGTATAGTGTTCTTCTTTGATATATTAAATTAAAAAAAGTATGTTATAATCAAAAGAAAAAAAACTTAAAAACATTTTTTTTTTTTTTTTATTTTATTTTGTAACTACTTAAAATTGTGTTAAATATATATATATATATATATATTTAATAATGAATGTTTTATGTTAAATAGATTACCCCGTACAAAATAATGAAAATATGAATATATTTTTGATAAATGAATAATATATAGTGTATGCATAATAATGGGGTGGTGTATAGTGGGTACAGTGTATACGTCATTAATAATTTAAAGGTAATCATTGTTTGACCAAAGTTTTGTACACATACCCTATTTCCGTGTATATATTTTACAATTATCTTAATGATATTTTAAGAAACACGTCGTGCGTCGTGTTGTTCAGTTAAAGTATTCTGACTTTAGTAAACGACTAAGAAGTAAATGAGCGCATAAACCGTGTCCGACATGTTAAAATATTTTACGTTGTGTTTGCTTAACTATTGCGTACTCCGTCTTTGTGTATGGTTGTCAGTTGCAAGACTTGTATTTACTAAGCGAATAACTGTTGACGATGATCAGCTGGCTTTGGCGTGTTTAAGTCGCACAGTTTTTAGTAGTGATACTTACATTATAAGTTTTATAACAGTTAATTTCACTTAAATTGGCAGTGGTATAATGGGTCACGTGCATTTACAGAACATTTCAAATAAATCGTTTGGGGCTTTTTGTTGTAATTAATCATGAATTTGATTTAAGAATCACATGACCAATGAATAATACATTCTTTTCTAATATTACCTACCAACATACATATTAATGAAGAACGATATGTTTTTTATGCAAATATCTAAGTTTTGAGTAGTTAAAATTGTATATAATATAGTATTTATATTGCGTAAGATATTTAGATATATTATATTAGAGTAATAAATATTTCTTATAAAATAATAAATAAATAACTAATTCATCAATGCCGTCTGATATTAGTAACCATGGGAACGGATTGCGATGATAGATAGACGTACATGAAGAAGGGATAACGCTATTATAAACGTCTCAAAAAAAGTATCACATTGAAAAAATAAATAAAATTAAAATGTATAATTATTACTATACACATAATATGTATTTGCTGTCGAGTAATAATATTATTTGATTATGCAATATTGTTTTACTTACTTTGACAACAATAAAAACCCGAAATCGGCACACCTGTATAAAAAATTATATTTATATTTAATGTAGCGGTAAGCTCTTAAAATATTCAATGACTTGTCATCCCTTGTTATTAAAAAAAAAAAAAAAATGTTTTAGCTCATTTTAACATATTTCATTGTATCAAGCTTATAGTGTTTCATTTGCAGCTATCTACAAGTAGTTTTGGTATTATAAAATATAGTACAATCTATAATATTTATAAATTCTTCAATTTTAAAAACATTTCGAAATAATATTGTGTGAATATATATATATAACGTTACTGCTAGGATATTTATATCGCTTGTTTGGAATATTAGAGGATTTACTTTCTAAATTATAGTTTATTTTCAATATATTTTTTATAGTTTCACTGCTTCGACAGTACTACAGGTCAGGTTTGTTTATTTGTGTCGATTGAAATTTAATTATAATAATGTGATAAATAATATTATGTAACCTTGCAGTATTTCAGTTTTGGTTCATGAATGTGGTCAAGATTTATTTTTTTCATACTGAGATAGGTATGTGTTAACATATTTGAAAATATTTGATAACGATTGGGGTGAACTGCTAATTTCATTAGGTTGAGTTGTAATTTAAAGTGATACGTTTAAAATTTCAGATGATAATTTTACAAACGCCAATAATAATTTTACCTGATATCGTATAGGGTTATATACTCGTGACATAATATGTATATAATATATATTATAAAAGTGCTTCTATTCTATATAGCTATAAGATTTTTTACCTACAACGAACAAATGTGTTGTTTTGTAAAAATAAATATGAATTTATTTTTAAAACACATATATAGTATAGAAATTATGTACAATTTGTAAGGTCACTTATTTTTAGATTATACAAGTAAAGTAAACATAATATGTATACTTTTTTTAACTCCTTTAATTCTTGATTATTGGAGTTAATTTGCTTTTAGATTTTGCACGAATAGAAAAGTATATTTATTGTGTAACAATGATATTTTTTCTGTGATACACAAGGGCTGCACCAACGATTCAAGTATCATTTTCTTTGAATTATTATAATTGAACCTATTAATTTTATCATTTGTCGACGTCATTGATTTACAAAGTATAAGAAAAAAACTATAAAGAAAAATATTGTAAAATTTTAAGCTTTAATGCATGTTTAACTAAAAAGGTAAGAACCATTGAAAATAATCAGCAGTAACCCTCAATCGACGCACAATTATTTTAATTATGCGTCCTTTAATGAACTTATTATAACTGTGTTTGTGTATTTTTATTTACTCGTATCAAAATATTTTAATATTTTTTTTATTAAAATCAATAATATAATAATTTGTTACTATTGCAATACTGATATTAAATTATATTATTTGCTTTGGAGTACATAATAGTAATACAATTATTTATTTACATCTCGGGTTTTTTTAATAATACACCAATGCTATACTAATCACTTTTGGACAAAACAATGATACTACCCATATAAAAGATGCAAATGTCAAATACCGTGCATCCGGAAGAAATTTGTTTTATTTAAAAATATTTAAAAGGATTTTGTAAAAAAAAATTTGTATTTTGTATAAACCTATTTAATACAAAGGAAAAAAAATAAATTTTATTATTACGTGACTATCAAACATAGTAGATGGACTCACGTGGAATCATTAGAGATATTTATTTCTTGAAGGCTTTTTTGTTATCAAATTTATGTTTCCTTGATAACTGTTTGTTAATATTTTCAAAGGCAATACATTTGTGTTACTTCATAATAATATAAGAAGTATTATACGTGTGTACATAGAATGTGTTTAATTTATATCGTGTGTTAATAAACAAAAGTAAGTCGAAACGTGGTGTGTATAATTTAAATGGTACATTAAGTTCGAAAGTACACTAGACCGCTTAATAACCATTTTGCGTCGCAGAAGGGGTGTTCACGTAACGATAAAATGTATTCGTAGCAATACAATAATATTGTAATATGATTTAGCGTGTTGGGACGTGTGGTCGTAATTTACGGAAAATGCGTAGCAGTGGTAATAATAATAATAATTATAATATAATTCGTATCGAAACATCGATCTCGGACGGGGTGGTATTTCTCTGTAGCACAGGGTCGGGAGTCGCTGCTGCAGTGTAAATTATATATATATATATATAAGGGAGGACAGCCAGTAACGACACCGGAATAGCAGCGTGGCGGCACCAAAGTCAGGAGCCGTGACAAACTCGAGTACCAAGCCGCTGCTCTGCACTGGCATATAATTGTAGGTATACGCGCGCATATATATATATATATCCAAAATTTGATTTCCCCGCTAGCGGGCCATAGCGTCGAGTTGGCTACTTGCGTCGGTGGTCGTGGAGCGGTGGCGATGGTGGCCGTGGAATCGGTGGCGATTGGGGGATGTTGGGAGGAGGGAGAGGGGTTGGACTCGTCTCGCCGGGCAAGCATTATAAGTAAGTGCACCCTCGACGGTAGTTCCACGAAGCGGTTCACCATTTCTTCGTCTCGTGCAAACACTTGGCATATCATTACGGGTATTATCGCTGTGGAACGAAACGGACCGCCGCCGCCGCCACCGCCGTTTATACTCACACCCCAAACCGGGACGGCGCGGCGTAACAACACCGCCCGCCACTGCACGTCTGCACCACCACCGCACGACCGCTAAAAACCCGAACGATATAACATCCGCCATCATCGGAATATCCGATCCATAATTTCGTATTCTCTACACTTAACGGACGGCAGCCGTGGCGGCGCAAACAGAATTCTTTTTATCCGCACAGTGTTATAGTTACACACACACACATATATATAATATATTTTGTATTATCGTTATTGTTTTATTTTCATTCGACCGTAACGATGATAATAATACAACATCACGTTTGTAGCAGTCAAGTGTACGGTGTTCAATTGAGATATTACTCGCCGGGTGTTGCGCACGTGCAGTCCGATTGATACTAATAACACTATAGATAGTTATATTATACTCGGGAAACTCGCCTTCGAGCGATCGTCGATCATAAAATTCGTGTTCGCACTGCGTAGGTATTTCCCACCAACATTCGTGCATGTACTATATAGTATACATATGCACCAAATATCGAAATATCTATGTCCTATTAGAATCTTCGGTGCAGGTTCTCAATCGCCGTCTGGTCGTTAGATTTTAATAAACAACGAAATACAATAATTTGACCGGATTGGAATCCGGCGAACCTTGTAATAACATATAGCAGGGATGGTGAATCCATGGCACGCAAATCCGATGTAGCACTCAAATACAATTTGAGGGCACGCGAAAAATTAAAATATATATATTTAATTTTATTTTTAATAACAAACAATAAAATATGTGTGTAAATGATATTTTATATATCATAAAGATACGATAGTTCTATGTATACGGTATATAGTGTATAGACGGGACACAGGGATCACAGAAAACATTCCCTATTGAACGCCCCGGTGTCATTACGTATGATAATGTATTATTTTTGTATTATTGTTATTATTATTGCGACCGTTGTTCACGAGTGCCAACAAAATGTTTTCGTTATGACGATAGGTACTTATATTATGTGAAACAACAAATAATAAAATTAGCCATAATTACAAGTAATTTTATAAACATTGGTTTTTGAGATGAAACAGGCTTGACATTTTTTTTAACTAGGTTACCTAACCTTTTCAATTTTATCGAATTTAAACCAAATTGAATAAGACATTTTTATTCAAATCTGAGTCAAAAATTTTAAAAATACATCAAAGGTTCAAATTAATGGGACATTTTTCAAAGGATTAATAATGTGTTATGATTTATTCAAAATAATAATAATAAATATATTGTTTGATCATTCGTCTAAAAACCGAGTTCGAATTTTGATTTCATTATAATATGTAGTTCAATTTTTTAATCGATCTGAATTTTTCAATTAAGTTTTATAATCAACTAGTTGAAAATGTTAGTCATAATTTATTTTCAATTTTAGAGTTACCTAATTAAACACTTTTCAGATTCTCAAACGGGTTGTAATGAATATTATTTGGCATTTTCGTTCCGTATATCACATAAACTCAGTATAGTTCTCTCTGTGGCGTTTTCATGGTTTTTTAATGGAAAAAAATAGATGATTAAATTGTAAAGTTTAAACCATACAGTTGTCGTAGCTCCCTCACCGAATATTTTATCACAATAATAATATAATGTATATAATAAATCTCAATAGATATATTTTTTAGTATGCCCTCAAATTTAAGACATTTTTAATTTTTAACTTATAAAATTAGATATATAAGTTTTTGGTGATTTTTTAGATTAATATAAACTTATTTTTAAGAATAAATGATCATTTCTTCTTAGATGCCTATAACAATGTTAACTCATTGAGACCATCCAAAAATTGGCATTAAATCTGAAAAAAAAGTCAGATTTGAAAATGTATTTAATGATACATTTTATTAGATAGGCTTAAGTATACAAAAATACGTGAAAATCTTCTCTTAGGTATATTTATAAAAGTATATATATATATATATATATATCACGTAGACAATGGGATTGGGTATATAGAAAATGATATTTAAAAATAATTGGAAAATATTGAAAGAGTGTTGATTACATAAACGCAGATAACCTTTGGCTGTTTTAGGAAATTTATAATTTCATTTCAGTTTTGTATACTATATTTAGTAATAGTGGTTTGAATATCAGCTGAATCGATGTAACAAGATTTTGAATTAGATAATAATTTAACTTACTTTATTAGTTGATAACAAAAGATCATAAAAGTTAATAAATTATAAATTATTTATCAATTAACACAAAATTGAAAATACATATCATTATTTGTCACTTATAGAATAAGCGTATGCAAAACACTCTAATGATAAAAGTACCAGAGATTTAAAATAAAAGTTTACGGGGGATCAATCCTTTATATTTTACCTCTCCTCTTCTCCATTTGAGATTGCCCAAAGTCTCACTAAACTCTTACAATACAATATTATGCGAAATCATATTGGCTTTTAAACAATTGCCCACATAGACGCGCACGCTCCAATTCTATAAGAACACTCAAAAACATACCGGTTATCATATTTTAGACTTCCATGAAGTTGACCCTTTTACTTTGTCAGAAAGGATTCAAAATAATGCCAAATATTATCTGAAAATTTATTTTTAGATTATTTAGATTGTTTTTGTAATAATTTGAAATTGGTCAGTAGTATTTTGAAAATATGTATTATAATTGAATGCATATAGGTAAAATACTAATATATTGATTAGTTTTTCAATTTAATTTATTTGGTACTATTTTTGATTCAATATCAAGCAAAATAAGGAGAGAAGTTGGAAATTTTAATTTATTTTTTCTTCATTGATACGAACTCAAAGTCAATGTTTATGGCAATGTGTATGGTTGAGGTTTATAATTTAAATAAATATTTGACCAACTTTGACAAAAAAAAAATAAATAATTGAGAATATTTCAAATGAAATAAAACGAAAACGATGGATAAATCTATTATAATAGATAGTTGGCTATCTTACATAATATTATTAGTCAGGTTATATCCAAATATAGAATTTTTGACCGATTGGTACAACATTTTGCACACATATTATGTTGGATTACGTATGGGTCGTAAGAGTATTAGAACTGATACCACGGATAACATCTATTATATATAAAAGGCAAAGTGTATTTTAAGCTCTATTGAATCAAAAATCACTTTCCTAATTTTGACGGTTGAATAAAGATTTAAATAATATATTGAACTAGTTATTTGGTGGCGGTCTCATGCTATTATTAATATTAAAAAATCATAGCTTCAATTGAGATTGACGTAAGAAAAGTTATCTTTTAATATCCATTGTGGGGAATATTTTAATACCAGCTATTTTAACATAAAAACTCGTTATTTCGAAAACAAAATTTTAAGTCGTAATGAAACCACATTTCTGTATTACATTTTCTTGGATTCTTTATCATAATAATTGTTTAAGTTTTTTAGTTTTTTGAATGATTATGAATAAATGATATTTTAGTTCCAAATTTCGTGAAAAAAAAATTATTTAGATTATTTTAATGCATAAAAATTAATTCCAGATGAGCATTATTACGTTTCAATTGTTATAACAGCATTATTCAATATTCAAGTCATGTATTTTTTTTTTAACTTAACATAACTAAGCTTTGCAGTTTTGTAAATGTTTATTTATTTTTATGCTATAAATAATACGGTAATATATACATAGACAACTTAAATAGATACAAACAATGATTCAATTTTTTTTTTTAAATTTAATAATAATAGACAATGCGCTTTAGGCAATAATTATAGTTATAAATAATAAATAGAGATATAATAATATGAATTTATAAGTTAATACATAATTAGAATAATTGTATATTTTATAAATAAAAAATACATCAAAATTTAGTGAAAAAAAATTGAGTTGTTCATATGAAATGCAACACCCGGTAAAATGTGCATAAGATTCATTAATCATGTATTGTATATTGTGGTTCGGTAATGGAGTTTTTGTTTTCGCATCACAAAATACTAAACCAACTTAATGAATCACTTTGTATGTAGGTACCATGTAATATGAGATTGTGTTTTAGTTGTCTTACTACAAAATGGTGTAAAGAATAACATCTAAAAATGCATAAGTTTAATATTAACATAATACATTATGATATTATAAAGTAAAACATGCTCAGTTTGGTTGATGCTTAGTTATATTTTCCTTATTTAAATTTCGTTAGGTTTTGTTTATTATTTAAATATTCTGATCAATTCTGTCATAAAATAAGTTACTAATTTGAATACTGTGTGATGTTTAAGAAAACATATTAATCTACTTTTTTTCTAACGACATGTTATCTATTACAAATATATATGACATATTATTAATGCATTTATTTGCATCTTTTTCTCACAATTATAATCGTAGATGTATCTAAAACTTTCTATTCTTACCTACTCTCGTGTGATATTATATTTAAATTCAAAAGTTTCGTATTTATCAGAAAGTTAATTAACTACGAATGTTTACACTTTTGACAAAGTGTTTGTGCTTTGCACTCATTTATTTTATATCTACACACTAAAATCGTTTGCTGTGTAAACTTCAAACTCGTGTTAATTAACTCTGTTCTTTATTCATAAAACATTGTACATTTAAGAAGAGAAAATTAAAGTTTATATTTTATTTCCACCAAGTTTTACTTAGTAGATATAAGAATATTTTTTTTCATTTTATACCAATACCATATTATTAATATACTTGTTATTGTACGTATATTATTATGGTTTAAAATAAAAAATACTAATTACAAATCTGATTTTTTTTCAATAGTTTATCGATGTTTATTTGAAACATTTAATTAATAGCGATTATCTTTATTTACTGATTTGAATTATTGTTAGTAAAAATAACTTGAAGTTTTGTTATGAATAAGGGAACTTACTTCCGTGTAGATTGAAGTTACGAACCTAAACAATAATTTGTGAATAACCATTGGACCGAGTTCTATTTTTTTCGTTTCCTTTAAGGTTGGATTGTCGGCTCGGGGAATTATTGTTATTGGGATCTCAGTGTTAAATATTGCTGATAGTGGTTGTATTTTGAACCTTTGGATGTTGTATAATAATATACACTTCATTAGGTTCTCTCGATATCATTGTCCGAAAGTTTTGGCGCCTTGAAAACAGAACTGAAGCCAACGACAATGTTTGTTATAAACCATCCCAAGTCAGTTGATTAAATCCTTGAAATATACTTTGTGAATGAGTTGCAAGTAACATAGTATGTTTGAAATGAAATATAAGATAAAAAATATTCATTAGTATTGAAGCGTATAAAGTATAATTATTTGAATACGAGTTAAGATTAGTATATAGGTGATCGGCATTTCATAATAATCGAATAGTTCATAGTATATCGGTATCGTACAAAGTCTTCTAACCTTTTAAGTGTAAACCAGTACCACAACAAATTGTATAGTCGGGGTGTAAATAAAAATTTTATGGATTACGCACCAAATGATTAATAAAAAAAATCAACAAGTTTTTTTTTCGTATTTAATAACAAATATAACATTGTATATACCTAATATATTCTATATACTAAATAATTAATATTATTAATTATTTATGCATATCATATATTATATGATATGCATATTATCATTTTAATCTAATAAAACTATCTAAAAATATATTAAATCAATTAATAATTTTTCTTACTGCTCATCTATTTTGTTTTTCTTCATAATTTTCTTTCCTATAATACTTGTCTGATCAATTTATATATATATATATATATATATGCTTAAGTATTATACAATTAAATTAAATTATAATATGACACAATTGTATTCTCATTAGTGTATATGACTAAATTTTTTGACTGTATGAATCGATATAAATATACAAAAAATGAATATACACTGATTACTATAGTTTGTAATTAAAAAATAGTAATTATACGCCTAAATAAAGCGTCAATTTTTGTTTTTTATTCATTTATGATTTAAAGTTATTCTTAAAAACAAAAACCAGGGAAGTTTTTCTACTGTAGGTGTCGAATGTACCTTAATATTGAGTAGGTCATTGACTTATGTAATTTGTTTAAATTCAATTTTAAATCATTGAATACAAAAATCAATTCTGAGTGGAGGCGTTTTGTCAGATTATTTTTCTAAAGATATATTTTTATTCTTAGGCTATGGAAAAAAAATAATTCATAACAAATTTAGCTTTGGTAGTCACAAGAATTGTAATAAGAGTTTAATAAGGATAACATATGAAAATTTTTAGCAATATTTACAGTAGAAAAAATCATAAATTGCAAGTTTATTTATAAATTTAACTAAAAAAGTGGTAAAATATTTTAAAAATTATACAATATAATATTATGTGTAATATTTATTGTGCCCAGTTGCTTAAAGTTCATGCTGCATGTATTTCATGAGTGTGTAGAATGTCGGTTTTAATATAGAACTACAATAGCCATTGTATATATCCTCTGTTATTAGAACCGATAAAAAAATTTATTCATGTGTCTTCAGGGATGAATATCTATAGGTACTATCTTGGGATAGATTATAGTGGGTGTTTTATTAGAGTTGTCCACACCACCTTTTGTTTTGCTGGAAGTCAGATCATCTACATTCGGTTATCGGTCATCGAAATTTCGTAGAATACGAAATTTCTACAAAATGCTGAATCAATAATTGTAGGTCTTTAAAATCCATAACGAAAACTGAATCAGATTAAATTCTAAATTTCTATATTATAGAATATAATAAAGAAATTGTATAATATATTAATAAATACATGTCTAAAAAATGCTAATTGAAATATTTAGTGAAACATTCAAGTCTGAACAGTTAGATATTCATTTTTGAATAAAAATAAAAAAAACAAAATCAATTTTATCGAAATCTGGTTTTGCCTAAAAATGAAAATTTAAATTGTTCAAACACTTATTGTTGTGGAACCGATTTTAACACATGACCAATAACTGAAGTATGAATCGTATATTTTACAAGTTATAAACGCATATCACTATACAATATATTACGTATATGCCTATAATATATAAACTAGTTATTTTATTATTATTAATAGGTCCTTAATTATTATAGGTCGAAAACTTTATCTGACGTACCTATCCACATCGTTATAATAATTATTATTAGTATTACTATTATAATTATTCAGTTAGTTAACCATATATATAATATATATATATATATATATATATAGTCGCTATGATAAGATTAAGCAATATGAACATAGTATTATAGTCAGAAGGTTCCTTAATTATTATAATTTATAATGCCATATAATTGTCTGTTTATACTATATAAATATATATTTTACAGATATTATGGATTGGATGAACATATTGATAATATGTAAAATAATTTTAGATAGCCCACTTCATAACAAAAGTGATGCAAGTTTCCTGATATCAAGATACACATTATCATTATATACAAATAGGGTATGAAGGGTCAAATTCTCTATGGTATTACTTAAGACTATGAGCGGATCAATAAATTTATTTATTTTAGAGTGTAAAATGTATTGTTATAACTTTAAAAAAAAAAATTGGCCCATTTTTTTTTTTTATAAACATTTAATGTTATCATTCTGACAAAATTTCAAAATTATTTTGTAGTTTAAAATGTGTAATAAAAAAAATAATACATTTTTACAGCTTAAGTTTGAAAATTAAAAATAAGATTTTTGATAAAAATTTCAGAATGTATCCGAAAAATCTAAAAAAATGTAAACACAGGTTTTTTATTGAAATTTTAAGTTAAAATTTGGAAAAAATTAGATATTTAAATAAATATTAACAGTTTAATTTATTTTGTTTAAAAAATTTAAAACTTAAAAATATTAATCATGGGTACTTGAAACTTTTAGAGTATACTATTATATTTTATATACACAATGACATTCTCAAATGCAAAGTTTTCGACAAAAATTAATTCAACCTATTGTATTATTAACAGTAGAATAAATAAATTACTTTAAAAGTAATCATATCGTAAAATATACTTATTAATATAAGCTATCGAAGACCGTCTTTGCTTTGAATCATTTTTCGTATACAATGATTTCATATCATTGAATTCAAATTTAACACATATATTACAGTGTTCCACCCGACATTAAATGCACAGCAGAGCAGTACTCACTTGCTTACTTTTTTTTAATTAAAATATTCTAAAATAATGTTTTTTTTTTTTAGAAAAAGCTTAAAGCTATATTAATGTTTATTCATAGTCACAAAAACATTGAGTTATTTCATTATAATACATACAAAGCGGTAACATATGAAATTTCTACAGTATATAATATTATATACATGATTTACACAATATATCTAATTGTCGATTGGAAGGGTTTATTTTTACGGCCTCCTCTAAATTGTAATTTTCAGATCATTTGTGCACAATATTATTTACGGAAAAGTTACAATAACAAATTCTGGGATGGGGGGGGGCATAGATAGGCATTTTTAAATTTTTGTTTAAGTTATGGTTTTTATTCCACTTTGAAAATAGTTGGTTATTGTGATATCTCCAAAAATAATTGTGTATAAACAACTGGGTATAGTGCATAGACGATTAGTGTAAATAGAGATTCATACATGTAAAATAGTATGGGGTGCTGTATAAGCGGTTCTCTGAAATTTTTTTTTAAATATCTATGGTAATAATTGTGTAAAAACGACTGGTTTTCTTACATATTTATGCTATACTTTGCACCATACTAAAGTTATGAACAATGAAGCCATTGTACGTGTGAAAAATGACAATGAAGCGATACCAAAAATTATGTTTTTTGTCACGTCACTACCACATAAACCACAAAAAGTTGTAAATTTAAAAAATAATGTGTACTCAATTTAATATTATAATGGCAATAATAAATGGCTGGTTCATAGTTGTTGCGTTATCAATTCTCATTGTATAATTATTATTATTGCCATGTATCTATCTGTCGTAGGTATAAAGTAGGGTTATAATTTATGACGTATTTAGTAGGTACGCAGTACTCAAAAAATAGTAGCGTATTGGTAAGTAAATGTATGGGTATATGTGTCTTTCAAATATTATACTGTCTAAAAAATATTTTATAGCATTAATTATCTAATGTATCAAACTTTCAAAATTATACATTAAATATATTTTTGTATAAATAAACTTTTGTGCATAATAATATATAATATGTATGATAATTGTTTGTATTTTATTTCCAACTATGAGTATAATATTATTATTTGACTTTGAATTTTTCAATTATCATAATAAATTTATCATGCATTGTTACTTTAACATTAGTCTATAAGTTCTCCTTATGGAGTATAGTAAACATTCAAGCTAATACAGTTATTTAGGTATTTTTAATCATTCACGGATAACTTACTCATATTTATTTAGTAGGTACTCGGGTAAAAGTGCATCGTACAAACTGGTGGGATAAAAACACATGTAAGTGATTACAATTTAAAAACAAATTACTATAAACGTGAAATGACGATCAATAATACGTATTATAATATTATGCTATTAGATAGAATTTTAAATCTTTTAAGAAAAAAAAATAAAAAAGTTGAATTTTAGATTGTTGTGTGGTGTCTATATGAATCTTTATTCCACGTCTGACCATAACATACATATTTTTTCAATTTTGAACTCCTAACTATTAATTTAAACTCCAATTTCTACCAAGGATCACCCTCAAAATCGACGACTAAATCATTGTTACTACTCCTAATGGCGATGATGGAACAAAAAAAAAAAAAAATGTTTGAATCAAACAGTTATAAAAAAACACATCAACCGAATATTTTCGTTTAAAATCAAGAACAGTTATAGTGTATGTATACATAATGTTTTTTTTTTTTATAATTCTTCATAGTTATATTGCCAACTAATTTTTGGAGATGGTCATATATTATCAGAACGAAAGAATCTATTAGTTGAATAGAAATAACACAAGAATGATGTGTATAAAATAATAATAAAGAGAAAAAAAATAAAAGATGATTGTGGTAAATATTGAATAAGGGAATATATACTACGTGACTTTTGCAAACTAGGAAAATACAGTTTTCTCACACTATCTTTGTATAGATGTATGTTATTGTTATACATATTATCACTGCACTAATTGCCAATTAACGAAAGGGGACGTAAAGGTATATTTTGGTAATGAGCAACCCTTGTATTAATACTAGAACTTCGAGAAAAGTTGTCTTAAATCTATGTAGATTTGGTAATTTATTTTACTTTTGCAGGGTATCAATTACATTTTAAGCTAAAACTAAAATACTCTTATCTTTAACACAAACAAATGCACACTTATCGACTAAGTAGTCTAATATTTGTATCTATTGGATACAGCTGACATGGTGAATATTGTACATTAAGGAGATGCATAGTAAGACATCCTTAAGATGCAAACGTGTTTATGATTGGTAATACTTATTATTAGTAGTTCATTTGTTTTATTTATTAAAAAAATAAAATTTAATTAAGAGTATTTATGTTTTGACGTATGTAGTTACCCATTGATGACACTGTCTATATTGAGTTATTAATAATTATATCAGTATATTGTGGTTTAAGTTCTTCAATAATAAATAAAAACAACGATGTCAATGTATTATAGTTAAAAAATTATATTAATATATTTTTGATTTTTGTTAATATTTATTTTAAATCCATACTTGCCCAACAATTTAACATGTCATTAATCATTTTAATATCATATTTAATTTTCTTCAAAGTATTGTAGTTATTTATAATCAAATAAAATAAAGTGAAATATAGTGAATCTTTAACTACATAGCTAATCACATAAATTATATAATCATGACCTTAAAAATATATAATTCTATAAATAACTTATTTTAAGTATTTTATAAATAACATTTTAGTAATTAAAAAAAATCTGAAAATATCGGTAAGTAAAAATAAAATATTACGTATTGCTTATCACTTATTTTAATTTGTATTATGATATGGACAGAGTTATATTTTTTATCTAGGTTACGTTACTTTCTACAACATAAAATACTTAAATATGTTTACATCTTTCTTAAAAACTTCTAATATATTTTCTGATAACTATTATTTTTTTAATATAGTTTTATCAAATAAAATAATTTAGAGTATATGATTTATCTTAAATATAAAACTATAAAGTTATGTACATATACATATGTATATATACTTAAGTGCGGTGTTTGGCGGTTTTAGCAATTTATAAAATAACACGTTCTTGTGTTAGGCAATTATATTACAACAGGAATTCAGAATGTACAAGCAGGTTATACAGTATCATACATTAACAATTATATTTAACAATGAAATCACTGTATAGTGTAAGTCACATACATAACATTAGGTAGGCTCACTAATATTTTCATTACATTCAATGACGCACATATTTATGTTATTATACCTACTTAAGTTCCGAGTTTCTTTAAATTATTATTTAATTAAACCCAGAAATGATTAAGTTTGTGATACTATGCAGTTATATAGAATTGAGAATAGCACTCAATCGTCTTCTGGCGTTTTTTGATTTTGTCGCCAATCACTAACTAAAGCTTTATGGGTTTTTTTAAATATCGTGATTTTAAAATTTTAAGATGGGCAAAAAAGAAAATTAATAAAAAGTTGATACTAGACATTAATTTGTGTAAACAGGAGATATTTGAGTGGATTTAATCCATGTCCATAAGCAACAATCATTGTTTAATAAAAACATATGGTTCATTATTAGTCACTTTCCATTGACCTTCAAAGCACGGAAAAGAGAAAAAAGTTTCGGTCGATTACACAAGGGTTGGCTTCGAATAATATAAACAGTCATAAGAAGGGGGAGAGAAATGGATAATAGTTACAATATTTGTTGCACGGTATATTTTGATTATTGTGTTGTTGGACTATGAGAGTCATCACGAGGATTATATAGTATGCAATAGTTTTCACCACAAATTTGAGATTTTTCGACAATATCTGCTGCAGTTGAGTCCTTATAACTGTCGTGCGATAGTATATGATATATTTGTAGATTTATTAAAATTGGACGTCAATAGTTCAGTTATATTATAATAGAGACATTAAAATATAATTTTATTTGCTTATTAAGATGTATGAACATAATTTTTAAAAGAATATTTACTATATAGTATTATACCTATCATATTCCACAGATAATTGGATGAACATATTAATGTGGAGCAATGATTAATACCATATCAAGTAAAGCCCTCAAAACCTTAAACGTTAGTTTAGCATCTAATCATAATGATATATTTTTGTAATGCTTCCATAATGGCTCATAAGTATGTGTGGACTTAGCAAAAACAGTAGACCTTCATACGAATGCTTTGAGATGGGTCTTGTGTGACAAAGATAATTGCTCTTTGAAAGGGATTGGAATAAAACCCAACCAGTGCTGTGCACAGTTAATTCTCGAGGTTGACGAGCCTTGCAGGATATTAACATAATTACATATATAATATCAAATATAATATATCATTAGTATGTATGAGTGTTTGGGTATGTGAATTGATATTATGTATAATCCGTATAAAAGAGTGTGTGAGAGAGAATAGAGTTAGCATATTCGACCTATATATCTTTATAAAGTCACGTCTGTGGGTTGAAATTAGATTTTAAGCTTCCATTCGCTATGGGATCATCGAACGGAGTGTACTGTTAATCGTTCTGGATTTACACGTATCCTGATAAATTCACCGCACATATAGAGCTGATGACGCATGGCCTAGTTATATCCATATTACTATACTCCTATAGACAACAGATTTTGAAATATACTAATGTCACATACGAAAAATACTAGTGTTAGGTGTAGAACTAAAAAATCAACAAATACTGCATGTGTTATGATATGATACATACGATTAGATTAATAGGGATTGCATTTTAGTAATAACAACAACCATAGTATATTATAATACTGTTTTTTTTTCAAAAGAACAGGCGCAAACCTATATTAAGCTTCAAGTTGATTATGTTAGCATTTAACTAATTTTAAAATAATGTTTTTGTTTTTGAATTCATATAATTAAAAAAATATCAATTCGAACTGAAGAAGTACAAAAAGTAGTAGGTATAATCAATGAAGTATTATATAGTTTATCGAGAATAAATCAAGAATAAACCATCCAATGATGGTTATTAAACTATTGGTTTGAAATAATAAAACATATCACTAAAGAGCTGAAGTAGTTAAATTGTTTTGATGTACGGAAAATGTTATTGATTAAATTTCTGTAATATAATAAACGTTATTCATTGATTTGAAAAAGTAAATGACATATCTATACAGTATTAGTTAAACATCATATGAGGCATTAATTATTTTTTATATTTTTTGTAAAATAATATTTACTGAATTAATTTGAAAATAGAATTTGTATATGGAATACATTATATAGTTCATATTATTTACTGTATATAATAAATTGTATGTAATAAATAAAATATTATATTAAAATCAAAATAATAATATGAAACGTTATCTTGACAATAAAAATAATTATAACAGTAATGGTTTATATCCTGTAATAATATATATATATCTGCAGTGATTTAACCAAAATATTTTATATTTTTTCGTATTCTGAAAATATTATTAATTATATAAAATAAGACAGTTAATACACATTTTTAATGTTCTAAATTAAAAATTAATCTGATATTTGTTTAGGTAAATAATAATAAAAACTAAACTAGTCTGCTGTAACGATAGCCCAATGTGTTTTCCATCTTATATTATACATTTGTACTCTTATCTACAACTCAACTTGATTTATCTACTTCAAATAATTAGTAAGTTTAATCATTCAATGCCTGTTTTCGTCTTCTCGCCTTTGACTAACTTCAAAACTCTATGTACTATAACACACTATCTATCAAACTTTTATCCTATAAATTATACTAATCCTATGTTTTTGGATTCATCCATATTTTAAATTCTTAACACAGATTCCAAAACAAAAATATTTATGTAATAAACTTACTGAAAATAAAATACGTTATAATTAATATTATGTACCTATTTCATATAATTCATGTACATAATGTTAGACTCTTAATTTTTCAATCATATTATATTTATAATTTATGTAGTATAATATGAAATATAATATTTGGTTTTTTTTCTGGAATTAAATGAAAAAAAAAAATCAATATTTATAATTAATTATATGACCAGTATTCCCATGAACTACAGTAACGTTATGAAATAATACAATTTATTGTTTTCAGCATAATTAAATAATTTGTATGCATAACATATTTCGATGTTATCGAATAATTCAGTCAGGTTATTTTCATTGGTTAAATTTTCCAAGTTTAGACCAACCACATCAAAATTAAATATTCAAATTTAAACATTATATTACATAAAAAAATATATATTTATTGTCACATACTTGATAATGTTTAATTAACTAAGATTTTCTTTAGTAACAATAAAATGCATTCGAAAACACTTTGAGATGAGTTTTTATTTGAAAAATAATAAAAATTAAATGTCTATCTTCCGATTTGAAGAATAAATAACATCCCGAGAGATCAGCAATAAACTCTATTATTATTATTATTATTATTATTATTGTTATGTACACGTATTACTTGCAATAGAATATTTTATAATTGCGTGATTTTACCTTTCTAAAAATAGTTTTTACTATCTTAACTATTTTAGTATCTTTTTAATTTTCTTTTTTTATTGCCTACTTTTAAATAAAAATAAGAATAGAATATAATTTAAGATTCGTTAAAGCTTTTTATTCACTTTTTTGATTCCCCAGGTAAAACAATTTTATTTTACATATAAATAATAGTAATTAATGATGATAAAATAAAAAAACCTAT
The DNA here is from genome assembly GCA_014851325.1 of Pentalonia nigronervosa. Lineage (NCBI taxonomy): Eukaryota > Metazoa > Arthropoda > Insecta > Hemiptera > Aphididae > Pentalonia > Pentalonia nigronervosa. Next base: position 188,002 of record JACXSJ010000431.1, on the reverse strand, counting down.
ATAGATTACTTCATCGTAAAACTTTTCAGGTCCAAATAATCATATTTAGAATAAAATTATAATTGAAAAGACATGTTTTCTTCAGAAATATATCAGAGTTATTCATTTTTGAACTGTTATTATTTGGTGGTACTTTATACATTTACTAATTAAAGACGTTTAACCATATAATTTATAATTCAAATAGATATTTTATAAAATCTCAGTGATTGTTCAACTATATTACATACCTTCCTATATTGGAATTAGTAAGAATAAAATGATGTTTCTGTGGAGTATGAACAAAATGGTGTCATTATTGTTATCGATACATGTATGACGTTTAAATTTATATTAATAATTAATAATATTAACAATGATACACACAAACAGCTAGTACTTTAACAAATTGTGTGTATCAATAGGTATGTGGTTTATTGTATTGTATATTTAAAATAATACAAAATCAACCTTGAAATTATAAATAGTAGGTATTCCACTATTTCACATTTCAAATTTATTTAGCAAATAAATTAACATAAATTTTAAAATATTGTAAACAAGTTAAATTATATAGGCATTTGTTTAGGTATTTTTTTAAATTGCTTAAATTTTCAAATTTAAGTATTCATACTGAAATTACTTAACTTTTTAATTATTTTTTTGTTAATACTTTCATTTCTTCCTATATGATTGTGAAGAATATTTTAAGTTTAAAGTAAATTATTATTCTTGAATGTAATCACGTTTTTTTAAATATCAAAATAAAAATATTATATATATTATTCATCTTGTTAATGATGTGTACTTAATATTCTTAACCGGGGATTGTTTATTATAATATTATCGAGCTATTATATACATTTTTTAGATAATAAAGTATTAATTTAATTTTAATTAATTTATGCCTTAAACCAATTCACACCATTCTATAGTAACTCAGCATTGAGTAATAATATTATATATAAATGTAGCGCGGTGTGGAACGGTCGTACGCTAAACTGTGGAAATTCTCTGAGTGTAAGTACTAGCCGGTGTTGCTAGTTCCCAGATGGGTGACCACCCAGGTTTTTAGAAAAAAATCCTTGCCACACATACAAAACGTTTTCCAACCAAACGTTCTTCCCCATACAGTACCAGGCTAATGACTTCAGTAATTGAAGCTTTAATTCTAATAAAAATAAAATACGATATATATATATATATATATATATATATATATATATATATATACAACAAGCTAGTAATATTTTATAAAATAATAGTATAATAATTAAAAGTAGTGAATACGATTTGTTTTTTGAAAAGATTAAGTATTCTCAACGTATTACTAATAGAAAAATGAATTACTCCACAATATAAGTGTATAACACAATATAAGTTTTAAAATTATATGCTGACAGACCATCTTCATTTAGAATCATTTTTCATATGCAATAATTTAACCCATCAATTATAATGATTTTCTCAATGATAAAAAGTAGTTGGCAGCTACAACTTACTATACAGCAGAGAGACTTCCCTGTTTTTTTCTAAATCTTGGAATTATAATATAATTGTAATACGGCGTCTTGTATAGGCAATATAGCTACACCAGTGTCGTATTTCATGTTTCCAATACATGATGGTATTTAATTATTAAAAAACATTATGTTATAATACATACAAGTACAATTTTTAAGAAATTTAAAAGCGAGATTATTTTCAAAAATAATATAAACTAAGTTTTTTTTCAATTATGAACGCAATATTTTAAGAAATAATTAAATAAATCATTTTTAGACTTGTATTAAGTTTAACCTGAAAGGTATGAGTATTGTTTGATGACATTTGTCGTATATTGATTAAAAGTAATTTAATAATAATTATTTATTTATTTTTTTTTTTTTTTATCGAAGATAATATAAAAAGATTTGATTACGAAAAACTAATGGAGGAATACATTAGTGAAAATAGGATAATTACAATACCCATTGCTATTTTTTAAACAAATTAAGTGCTAGGATACACTTTTAAATAGGCTAGTCCGTATTCCAGATTTAATTCCAATAGGTGTTTTTTTTTTTTTTTGTAGTGTTGATCCATAAAATATGAACTCTATAATTATCGAAGCTCAGTTACTAAATTAGGTAGATTTAGTTTTATTGTTATTGTCTATTAATATTATGTTAGATTTAGTTTAGATATACTGAAATAAATAAATTGGCTTTTATTTAGTAATACGTAATAAACTATTTTAATGGTATGATTGTATATGTTTAAATTTTTTTGAAGCTTTCGATAAACTTATATAATAATTTTTAGCACAAATCTCTTTTTATAATAAAATAAACAAAACGTGTGCTATTATACGATTATTTATCAAATTATTAAAATATAATGACTGAATGTATTGCAAATTGCAATGTATGAAATGACAAAATATATTTATTGTAAAATAAAATAGTTTGTTATTTTACTTGAGACGTATTTATTGAGAATCTGAGTTAACAAAACAATGTATATTAGTTGTAGTGTACCAATTTATACTATTATTGTAATCTCGTTATTAACGTCGAATTAATTTATAATTTTACCAAATATTAATTTTTTTATTAGTATAAACTATAAAGTAAATTAGTTATTTATAATTAATAATATACATTGTTTACATATACACATATAAACATAATATAATCAAATTTTAGCAGAAATATTGAAATATGATAAAATGTTTATTTGAAAAAAAACTAATTAAAATAAAAATAAATGTTTGTTTGAATCAACTTATTATACAGTTATATTAATTTGAAATGTTAAGTTACGATAATATTAAACAGTTAATGTCTTTAAATACAAACGAAGCAAATTTGCTGATCATAATATTCTAGGTATTAGAAGAGTCAATTAAGATGTACATTTTACATTTTTTTTCTAATAAAATTAGCGCACACAGGTTATTGTTACGATTAGTTTAACGTTTATTTGTCTTCCATAATGATAAACATAAAACTTAAGTATGCACTTAAGTACTTGGTCTAAACCCCTTAAATACATTTCACTATCACTTGCAGGTTACAAAATTGACAAGGATTATCTGGGTTTTTATTTTATTTTTTAATGATCATTTTATTGTTTAATATATATATTCTTTTTTTTTTTTAATTGCATATTATTTATATTAGAACAATATACAAAATGACATTTTTATAAAGTGTATTACCAAATAAATTTTATCTAAATAAACTCTAATTTTAACAACAGTATATTAGCTATAACATATATTATTCGTTTACCAAATAATAGTTCTATATTTTATGTTATAATTTTTTGTTCTTACTAAAGTATTTGCCATGCTTTATGATGTAACTTATATAATTATAAATCTTGTAAAGTTTGAGTTATCTAAATGTAAAAATATTATTTTCATCCAAAAATATTATATAGTTAATTAGATTAAAAAATAATATGATATATAGTATGTTATATTGCAGCACAGTGTTATTAAATTTGTGGAATATATACAAGATATTTATGATTATATTTTAATTAAATATTTTGAATCAATTATATGTCATATGATACCATATAACTTCTCTCATATTTAAATTTACCTGGTTTCAACTACAGACCTCTGTCACGACACAATTTTACTTAACTATTAGTTCAGGAGCAATAATTGAGAAATTGGCCAAACTCACCACTTAAATGGAATACATTTTAGTGTATAAGATAAATTTAATTGAACATGCATCACATAATTTTACAGATCATTGTACAGTATTATATTATTTTTAACATTAAGAAAAAAATAAAAAACATTACAATATTTTTAATAGAAATAAATAATTAAATATATAATGATGTATTTAAATGTATATAGTTTATTTTAATTTAAATTGACCATGTTGTATTATCTTTATTTATGTATATGTGTCTATATTTATATTATAGTTATTAATTATAAAAGTATAACAAAATATTGAAAAAAAAAATTAAAATTAATTGTTAATATTATAGTTGCTTTGAAATTACTTATTAGTAACATCATACATTAAGCTAATAATAATAACAACAATACAGCTGAATACAAAATAAAATACATTTCACACTATTTTTTTTTCCTATTTAAAATCATTAAAGAAATGACTTTGTAGTATTTATATTGACACGGATAAAGAGTGCAAGACTAGTCAGCTACTTCATTTACTATACATAAATGGAAAAGTAAAGACTTTGGTGTGTTACCGAACCTTGCCGACATTGTACGATGAGCGCCCGGCCGGCTTTTGGCGGCATTTACTGTAGACGTTAGCAAAAGCGACGTCAGTGCGCATCCGGGATATTATCCGTACGCCTCGTGTGCTGTGCCAATTTCAAATATTGCCGTTTGTCTATACGTTCGAAGTGAAATCAAAACGCCATAAAAAGTATTGTTATTGGAATAAAATTGTAATTAACGATCTCGATTAAATTTGTTTATGTCTATATTCATACGTGTGATTTGGTTCGGAAGATTATATTTATATAAAGCACATAAAATAGAATAATTGTTCATATATGAAATAATAAAATATCTATATACATAGTATATATCAAACGTTTTATGTATACTTAATACTTTTAGAAGTGTACACGATGTACGACAAATCGTACATAGTGCTACTCGAGGATTAATACTGTTGCAGATACGTGATACAGGTGAGTGCAATAAAAAACAACTTAAAAAAAATGTTATAACACGACCTTACAATATTACACTGATTTTATATGTGATATAGGGTTGTAGATATTTCTTGATATTGGCAAATTGTTGTCACGCATAGGTGTAACTAGAGCTTAATTATTAGCGGTACTAAATATTATGTTATGTTAACTGGTACTTAACTTAATTCGATAATTACAATAACTATTCTTAAATATACTATAAGACGCACACCAAATGAATAACGACAAACGAAACAACAAATATATTGCCATTTGTCAAATCGTTAAATAATACCCAAATTCAAAGCTGGACATTAAAGAGTTAAAAAGTTAAAATTAAGTTACTTAGTGAGTTGTTTTTATTTTTAAGTAACATTTAATTAAATGAGTTAAAATGTGTTCTATTATATTATGCAATTAGAAATCAGTAAATTAATTGCATAGTCAAGCGAAGGTAATTTTTTTGTCTGATATAAACTTCTATATATTTTGTTTTATATAAATTATTACATTTATAATTAATCATTATCATAATTTATAGGTAGGTAATGGTAAAATGCTATAATATGTATTATAAAACCTAAATCGTAGACTGTCAAAGTGTTTAATCTCTAAATTTTAATAGGGATCAAAATACATTTTTATAGTCTTAACCAAACACACTAATTTTAAATCTCTTAGCATTAACACTAATGAGATAAGTTAGTTTGACGTCTAAATGTATGTGTTAGTTATGATTCTAAAACAAATTAACTTAAAAAATTTAAAACTTAAATTAGCTGTTTATATTATTAGAAGTGTCGCGGCCATGCTTTTTGTTATTTTTTTGTCAATATTATTGTTATATAATTTAATATTTAAAAATAAATAAATAATAAATATTAATTATTTAGTTAAAAAATAATTGTAACTGATTTTTAACTAAATTAAGTTATTTTCTATTTAAAATTTAACTTACATCCGTCTATATTAATTTAATGATTTAAAAATATTAGTTTGCTTGCCTAATCTTATCAAAATTATCGTAAAATGTAACGACATTACAAAATATTCTATTAAATACATTTTATTACACTATGTACAAAATATGACTTAGTTACCCAAATATCTATACCTACTGGTTACTATTATATAAATCGCTGTCATTAATATGGCATTATACATTATATTATTATCAATGATTGTTTTTTCGAAAACTCAAAAGTTCCTATTACGTAGCTAATTTATTTGTGGTAACTAATAATTACAGACAATTTATCTTTCTGATAAATACGTCAAATAAAAAAAACCCTTCATAAAAATAAAACCATTATTTTTAGCATATTAGAACTTAGGGAACTGAAGCATCTCTAAGCACAACTCCTTCAACTATTACCTATGCTATCGTGAATTAATATGATTATATATAGATTTAAAAATAACTTTTATTTTATCAAAAACTACCGAATCATTGAACTCAAGACAATATAAATATTACGTCATATTATGTCATATTACGTAAAATAAAAAAAATATTTTATTTATTCATCTTACATTTATAAAGTCGAGCAGAGTATAAATACAAAGGGCTTAAATATTCTTCTCACTTTGTTCATATCAATTTAAAAAAATAGTGTGATGTGTTATTTTATTTAAAAAATAAAAACTATGTGCCATTCAAAAACGATATTGAGCAGAAAATATCTAAAATATGTGATATGTGCCTGTTTTTACATTTTGTGATTAGAGATAAACTATGAAACCGAAAAGTTCCTATTCCAAGTACAATACTACAAACTATATTTAATTTGAGAAAACTAGTCAAGATTACTATTTTTGCCTAAAATGTGTACACTAAATAAAGACAAAAATAATTAATTGTATATATATAAATATTATTATTGTACGATCAATAATTGATTTCAAGTTTCACTTTCAAAATCTTAATTAATATTTAATACTACATAATAATAGTTACATTTTTATTTCCTGAAGAATGGTCATCGCTTTTATATTTATATACTCAAACAATATCTATACGGTAAGACTCAGTGAAATATTAAACTCAAAAAAAAAAAAATGGTACATAACATATAAATGAAAATTTTAAAATTTTAGTATACTTTAAGATCATTGAACATTTAATATACATTGTTGACGACATAGCCTAACGATTTATTTTCAAACGAATTTTGACTTTGATTATTTTGTTGATATTTAAAAGTATATTTATCGAAACCTGATACATTCCACTTGTAGTCTTATTATCATTATTTATACACAGTTATAATTTCAACATACTTTTTAAGATAATTAAAAAAGTATCTAAAAACTTTCATTTTTTTAAAAAATTATTATAAAACTGCCATGTTTAGTAAAAAAAATTGAAAATATAAAACACAGTTTCTTTTAAGTTATGATTATAGCTAATTAAAGATTTCAAAAAAAATTTCCAAGTACACGTTTTTTTTTTATAAGCCTTTGAGTTTAATTTTTTACAAAATCATAAAAATTTGCAAATTATTTTATAGTTTAAAATATTAAAACGTATGTAATTTTAAATTTATTTAATTTGAGATTAGAATGTGATACCATTTTTTTTTTCATAACTTGTTCTTAAAGCAAATTAAAAATATTCAAAATTGATTTACACAATTCTTTTACAGACATTTCAACTTTAAATTAAAATCACCGAATACTTAATCGAAAAAATACCTTGAAATATTATATATAATTCTATTTATTATACAAATCATACAATTAAATTTCCAAAATATATAAATTAATATTAAGCTATTTATACCACGAAGCTATTTTCACCGTCCTACGGTACGTCAGTGTTGACTTCCTAATTATAATATCTATGTAAAATATGTAATATAATTATGTATTATATGGGAGTTGCTTATGATAAAAAATAGTTCAATTTATCATGGTAATAAAAGAGAAATAAATTACTTATAGGAATATAAATATTGAATAAAACATTTTCAGTAACATAGGCTGACAGACCGTTTCAGCTCAGAATAGTTTTTTTGTACCTATGCAATGATTTAATTATGAATTCAAATTAATCACATTAATATTACAGTTACGAGGCATACTTGAAATCTAATATAGACCAGAGCTACTTCTCTGTTTTTTTTTGTATATAACAACCAACCTTTTTTCTATACATTTTTAACAAGTAGGTTTTTTTGAAAATGTTTACGCATCTAAATCGAAATACGAACAAGTAGTTCCAGTGTTATTAAACTTTATATTCTATGGATAGTAATCCTTCATAATGGATTTACATCAATTATAAAAAGGTTGTAATATTTAGTCTGGTACTTATTATATTAGACAATATTTACAAATTATAAATTGCTTATATTATATTAATACGCATCTCTAATGTTTTCAAATCATCGTAAATAGGGTCTCTAAATGCATAGGGTTTGAGCCCAAAAGACTTCAAGAACAAAAAGAGTGGAAAACTTGTCTTCCACCTACTACCTACATACAATTTTATTTGATCTATAATACAATTCAAAATTATTACAAATTAAATATAAATTAATTACGTTATCCAGTCCAAATATTTTTATTTTTAATAAATATAATTGTACAAAATGTATATGCCATATTTCTTCTAATTATAATATTAATATAATATGTAACCAATTGCAACTATTTAGATACACAATTTTTTTTTTTTTTTCGTAAACTGAAATAAAATTATGCGTGAACTACCTTTAGCTATCTATAGGCTATAGCCTATAGGAGTTTAAAATTAAGCTAAACACCCTTTAAGTTTCTAGTAATCTATTGATAATTGATATAATGTTTATTGAAAACGGTCCAGTTATTTGTTTGAGGCTATTTTAACTTTAGCGGTATAATCCGATTTTGCCCGTGATAAAATGAAAAAATACAAAATTTGGATTGTATAAGTGTATATTGGTTTTGGTGTACCTACCTACCTCAGTTTACAGACTAATTTGCGTTGCTTTGTGAACTAACTCGACCAATATGGACAATTTATTTGTGGTGGATTGTATATAGCACTTGGTATAAACCGAACGTGGTTCAAACTACTCTTTAAACTTTTCTAATATCTCCAAGAATAATTTGAAATGTTCATAAAATCGATTAAGTATTTTTTGTTTATATAGGTACTTATATAATTACTATAAATATACATTTAACTCTTATGTTTATTGTAAGATACAATTTTTTTATTCGATACCTTAACGTGATGATTTGATAGATGCTTTTACATCATTTACCAAAAATAAAGATTATTTATATATTAAAATATCTTAAGAAGAGGACTTTAGATGGCTCAAGGAGGACTAAATTCTCCTAAGTCCCCCTCCCTATTTATGACCATGATATAAACCTTATCTTAATATAGGTACATTGTGTACCTAATTTCGATTTTTATAAATCAAAACTGTATAAACAATAATCTTCTAAACAATTAAAATGGCTGTTCATATTAAAAAAAAAAAAGAATTTTTATCGTCAATAAACACTTTATACATTTTGTTAATGATCTATTTAAGTTGAATAATATAATACCTATTAAAGAAGAAATGGTAGTGCATGTCTGGTATAAGCACTTATGTGGTTATGTAAGTACGTAATGTATATTTATATTTTTTTATTTATTAATATTTTGTTATTTTGAAGATTAATTCAATTTCAATGATTTAATTAAAGAATCAAAAATTATATTCATATACATTAATATGTAAATTTCAATCCATTATAATATAATATCAAATTTGTCTTAAAATAATAAATATAACGTGATTATAATGAAAATTTTTACTTAAAATAAACTATAAAAAACATTTTTTTTTTTTTTAAAAACACCAACTATAATAATAAAACAATATATTATAAATATAATACAATATAATACAATATAATATAATACTAACATATTTTATGAGTCAATTCAAATTATTAAATATCATCATTTTGTAAAAAAATACTTTAAAATTATTTTTAACGTTTTAAAATATTTTATCCATGGTTTAGAAAACTGTATTTAGTGGCGTTTAATGTGTTCCTTGTCAAATTTCCATCGATAAGATTGAATATGATCTTTTATAACCTTTTAAATTAGGTAATTTAAATGTTTCATAAACGTCAATAGGTATTCTCACCAGTTATAACCCTCTTCTTTTGTGTAATTTATTTGTTGTCTACTGCAGAAGAAGTAATTTAATGAAGTTTTTAAATTTTGTTTTGAATGATATAGAAATTTATTATATTTGAAGAGTTATATTATTAATATGAATCGCATGAAGGCGAGTTGTTTTGCACATCATTGCCCAAATATTATTCAATAATACCATTTTTTTTTAGAATCAAAACCATTAATAAAACTTTTATAAATATGGAGAGAAAATAATATACGTCGGAAATATTTTATTGTTAATAATTTTTTATCCGCGTATTTGCCTATTATAATATTGTGATACCAATGGTACTAGTATTTTACATGCGCATTCCTCATAGTACACAATTGTTGAAGATAAGTTACCAGGTGCATTGATTAAAGTTCGTGTTTATATTCAATTAAGGCATACATAGGGTAGCAAGATTACGTGAAAAAGACTATTCCAGTGGTTGAAAAGAATGTTTTATTAAACACCCATGAGACATGCTGTCTAGTATGAATTGAAATTTCTACTGGGAAGGTGATGTGAGAAGAAAGTATGTATATAGGGTTGACGAGTATAATGATGAATAATGCGGTTGATGGATATACGACGCAAAGGTGTTGAGTGAGGTCTCATAAACATAAAATGTGAGAAGAAAATTAACTGAATTTTGCTAATATACAAGGTAAAGTAAAGTGTTCTATAGTCTATACGTCATTATATGTAAATATTCCAAAATAAAAATAAATATTTATTTAAGTATTATTATACTTTTATTGGTTTAATGAGTTAATGCTTTTCACTTGTAATTTTTATTTTGTATTAAATGTTTTTTTTATTTTTATAAAATTAGTTATTGATAACTACAATGTATTTTGGAGATAAAAATAAATTATCTTTTATTAATATATTATAATGACTCAAGTTAAAATATATATTTTCAAATACAATTTTAAATTTATTAACTTAATATTAAATTATAGACTTGCTGATGAATCATATTTTTTACATTGTTTGAGAAACCTATATAAAATACTAACACATCGCTCTCAAATTTAAGATTTTTATATTACTTATTTGAGAATTAATAAACAAAATAAATAAGTACAATCATTTACAATGTTTTATATTATATTAAAATACTTACAAGTTTGACTGGTAAATAAATTTTGTTTTCATATGAATCATTTAGTTTTATGCTCATATACCTATAGATTATATCTAATTTTAGTAAACTCCCTATTTATAAAATTTAAATATATATTTTGTATAAATTCAAAAATTTTAATGTATTTATAAATATGCTATAGGTGCAAAATCTGTAAAATCTTATAAAATCATAAATAAAAAATAATATATATTTCAAAAAGAAATATTTTAATACATTCGATACCTTGACCGTTAAGTGGAAAATAACTTATGGGCTTAACGCTCAATTATCATGCAAATAAAATGTTACGGAATGTTAAATATTACAGTAGAATGAACTATAAAAAGCTTTAAACTTAATTTTCTTTGAGATTAAACTATAAGATTTAAAAATAACTTTTATGATTAAATCTGTTTTTTTAGTAAACTTAAAAAATAAATGCATACACGTTTAGTCCATAATAAATATGGGTACATAGAAATACAATAAGGAAAACGAGCATTGTACCTAATACCTATACTGTATAATAATACGTTGCACAGAAATCGTGTAGATTAAATGTGAAAATGATGTGTACGTGTATGTAATATGTGTGTACGTGTGTACATGTCTACGCGCTTGCGCATAGTGGATCAGTTTAAGTAAAACCATAGTTTCTGTCTGAAGAAGGGAACATAGGGTGAGAAAAATAGGAAACATACAAATTACGTTTCACGACTCCCTTATGCATAATCATTTTATCAAGTCTAGCGAAAACCAAGAACATCGCTTTCAGGCAGCTCGATGTTGATGTTTTACGCGATTACATGCTCGGCTCACACACCTAAAGGCTTATTTATGCCGGTGTCGTCCTCGGGAAAGGGTGAATAAGTGTTTCGATGTATCAAAATGATGGAACTGCGTGAGAAACCCAAGACGCGTGTGTATAAATAATAAAAATATATAAAAAGAACGAGAGGAATGAAAGAGAAAGAGGAAAAGAAACAACAACAGAAACTTGGAAGGAAAAAGTAATAAGGAGAAGAAAAGAGAGGCGTCTGCTGAGGCGATGCATCGTCGTCGCCTGATACTTTTCAAGCACTTTATCAAATTGCTGACGAAATTTGTTGTCTACCCTTTCAGTTCAGACCTTATTCACATACGAATTTATGTTCATTTTTATCAGCCACTGAATGCTTATGTAATCTATATCGAATCACGAGAAATTTACGACCGCTTTCAGAATCATCCGTAAAGTTTACCACGGCAAACTTTAATGTTACAACTTTTCTACGTACCGCTGCTTTTTTTCATTTTTATTTTTTTTCCGAATTAGTTACGTAGTTATTATCTACAAATTTATTCAAATCACATTTTTTCTTTTTTTGAAATAAAAAGAAATATCCCTCTTCGTGACATTTTAACCGTTATTAAAGTTCCTTGCCTAATACCATACATAATTTGGTAGTTAATTGTTTGGATAAATAATTTAACTACCTATAACCAAATATTCTACAAAAAGTTTAGACATTCATGTTTGTACAAATAAAATTAATTATATTGATAATAAAATATATTTATGTCTGTATGTTAAAACTCTTATAGCTCTATATACTTACGTGTTAATCACTAATATAAATAGCATACTTAATATTAATATTATAATTAATTATATGACTATAATACACAATACATTAAACATTTAGTTATAACTAAATACAGTTTATTCAAAATATTATTATTATTTTTATTTAATAAATAATGTTTAAGGAAATTGTATCAAATTTATAACGATGAAAACCACAAAACATATTTGTAATCTTGAAATTAATTTTTCTGTGAAATGTTTTAAAATAATTTAAATTTTGAATTGCTAATAGAAATATTATAATTATGTACATTACAAATATCATTTAATATTAAAATATTTAGCATAAAAAAAAATGTTCAAACATATGTACAACTCTATCTATATATAACCACTGAACTACTATAAACCGACTTTACTCGTGAAAAAAAAATGAGCAATTAATATAAAATATATCGCTATATAAATGTATCTTGGTTTTAGTATATTCAGTTTACGATAAAATTGGTGTCAGTGAATTTAGCTTTGTGAACTAATTCGACTGAGTCAGATAATTCGCATATAGCGGATTGGTTATTACACTTAGTATATTTTCAAACGTAGTTCAAACTACTCTCCAAATTTCCCGTTATTTCTTAGAACAATTAAAATTTTTTTTCAAAGTCAGTGAAGTAGTTTTTGAGTATATAAGCTCCAAGCATATATTTAACACTCATATTTGTTTTACGATATAATTTATTTATCCGAGGCTATAAACGTGACGATAAGATGTATGCTTATAACTCATCTGGCCAAGTAACCAATGGCAACTATCTATATAAAAAAAAAAAAAAAAAAAAAAAAATACTAATTTCTACTAATTACTTATGTTACTATTATAGCCTGTAATTAATGGCGACAATTTATAAACAAAAAATAATTATCAATTGCCATCGTGAATTTAAAGTCTCTTGTGGTGAGCATTTCTTTAAAATGTGAATTTAGGAAGATACTTTCAAAATGTATCTCTATATGGCTGTACGGAGATGCTATAAAAATGTCAAGTCTCTTTCATAAATTATGTTCTACCTACGATAATCAGTCAGTCAGGACACGTTCGATTATTATACGTATATGAATAATATATGAATAACTAAATGGTCATAAACATTAAAATTAATAATAAACAATAATGTTTGGTACATATTAAATTATTATTAGATCACTTTTGATAATATAACTAAATAAAAATCAGTAGCACAGAAAATACATATGTTTAAGTTTTGAGTTGCAATATTATATACGTATGAAGTTTTCTTGATATTTTTAATACTTTAATAGTTCAATAATTTTGACAAAATAATTAAAAATATACATAACGATGATTAGATTGGTCGTGATCTTCCGAGTTACTCCAACGGTGTTATATGTTTTACCGGCAACGTTTAAGACAATGGGTATTCAAATTTGTCGGCAGGCGGTCATTATTACCTACCACCAAAACACATATCTGACACAATGGCTGGCGCAGAACAATGAAACCATTTCGGTCAAAACCATTTGAACGCCATCGTGCATGATAATAACAATAATAATAATAATAATAATAATAATAATAATAATAACAATAATAGTCACGACAATAATCGATATCTAATTTTTTGTTTAAATATAAATTGTAATAATAATATGCAAATACAATTTTTATCACACACATCCACGTAGAATAATATGAAAAATATTTTACTTTCAATAGTAATAAATTCCTATTTTGATCAGTAGTATAAGGATGAATCCGAGTATAGTTGGATCCTGGGGCAAGTTTACGAAATCGATTTTTGAAATTAAGTATTTAAGTTAGATACATCGTAGCACAATCATTCGTTACAATATTCAATATTTTATTCATTATCACCATATGAATTGATATGATTATATGATTTTTCCTTTATCTTTTGATCATTAAAATATTTTTTTCAAATATTTTTTTTTTGTGTTCGAAAAATATCAATTTCACACTATGTACATATTTTTTTTTTAAATACTAGTTGAAAATGATATAATATATTAGTCAAGAAATGTAAAATATGTTTTAGTTATTGTTGCATTATAATTATGCTTAAAATAATTAAAAATTCATAATATGGGGCAGGTGGCTTTCTAATAATAGGGCATGTTTACTATACATATTGTATATTCTACGAGATATTATTTTATATTTACAAATATAATTGTTTTATTTAAATATTATTTTATATAAAGAAATAAATTTATGTTTATCTTTTGATTAGGTATTTATTTTTTTTTTTTTTACATAGAAGTTTTAGATAAATTTTGTTTTTTTATAAAGAAATATTTTTTTTCTATAAATAGTGATTTTATTTTATTTTCATTAATTTGTACTAATTATTATTATATTTTTCTCCTTTTAACAATAAAGTTGAATAAATAATTAAAATTGATTACAATATAATTACCCCATCAATGGGACAAATTGGTTTAATTATTTTTTTTTTTTTTGGAAAATATAGATTACTAATCAAAATAATAATTTAAAATTAATCATGTGGCTTATATGTTAGTGAACTTTTAAACGTTTAATTCACAAAACTCAAAGAATTACGAATATAAAAAATAAGCTATCCAGCCTCAGTCTCTCTCTATATATTTTGTAAAATGTTCAAACGTCGTGTAAATAAATAACATAAAAGAAAACTACTTGCAGCACAATAAATAATGTAATAAATCAATTTCGGTTATTGTTAATGAAGTTATGGCAGTAATATAAAGTTTATAGTGTTGGTAAATTTCATACTTATTCATTAATAAAATAATTCAACGAATTTAACTAAGAGTTGCATAGGTATTTAACAATTTAAATGGTTTGATGTATTTTTATTGACAACGTAGTCTACGGTAAAGGATGTATCAATATAAAATATATGAATTATGAATAAATTTAGAAAAAAATATTGTACAAACACGGGATTTTTAATGTTACTAAAATTATTTTCAAATAATACCATCAAATTATTCTTGTTAGATTTGGTTTTTCAAAAAGTATAAAAAATAACACTATATATTAAAAAAAAAATTATTGTAATTTAAATTAAATTTTACTACAACTAATTTCCTTTAGTTATAAAATTACCATATTAGTAACTTTAATACTTTATATTAGGTATATAAAATATTCACTAATAAAATATGTATTTTACTAGAAACTCGTTGTTTCAGAGTACTATATTATATATACCTAATTATTAATTATTATTCAATAAATATTTACGTTTTAATGATAACGCTAATATTATATTATTATAATATGTTCCATAATAATTTGTACTTAATTTTGATAACTTTTTATTACGTTTGTTATGATATTTTCAGGACATTTTTTTGAAATTATTCTAAATAATAATTCTTGTTATATTGTGTATTGTTGTTTGTTTATAGTTTAAAATAAAATTTTAATATTTTTTGAAAGCAAAACAAATTAAAATTAGGTAACTACATATCAAACGATTTAATTTTTTTTAATAAATTATAAATTACAAATTATAATATATTTATATATTTTCTTAAACGTATATTTTTCTTAATAATATTTGTAAAATGTAAAACTTCGTTTTTTAGTAAAGAGTTTTTGTCATAATACGCATATAGTACACATTATATTTTCTTTCAATAATTATTCGAACTGACTATAACTGGTGTTGTAAGACATTCCAGTGTTACCCTTTAATTTAGGGTGCTTCTAATTAATTCTATTGACATACCGTACAACCATTTATGAACGTTTTTCATGTCGTCAAAATGAAATTCCTAAATCATCATCGTGTTCATTTGAGCTAGAATGTAATTTAAGTGCACCTAGATGATATAATCACAAGTCAATATTTTCAACGTACTTATAATTATGAAAAATACCTACAGAAAACAAATAGTGGTTCAGGTTTTTTTTTTCTAATTTGGTATTAAAAATTCCAATTTGAGAATAATTAATCAAACAAAAGCTGTAGTAAAAAATATTTTATAATAAGAATTGTATACATTTTGCTGTAATAATAACCAGATAAAATAATGTTATGCTATTAAATAGTATTGTTATATTTATAAATGAAAATGTTTTTACTTTTTTATTTATTAAATTTGATATTTTATTATAATACATAAAATATTTTAATTATTGATTGAATTACAATTATGTAGTTATATATCGTTACCTAAATGGCACACTTGTAAGTAACTTATGAAGGTATTAATATTTTTTTGATCGAAAGTTTTGAACACATACAACAAACAAATACGTATTATTCATTTGGTAATAGGTAATATTTAAATAATAAAAGTTGTATCTCATTGTAAAAAAAAAAAAAATTAATTTTTTTGATAAAATATCCATTGAAAGAAATTTGTAATATCCATTTTATTAGATTAATATTTAATTTATATAATTATATTATTTAGATCAACATATTGTTTTTAAATATAATTTTTTAAATTAAATATCTAGTAATAATTTGGGTATTTTTTAACAATACTGCAGTGATTGCACATCAATAGATTTGCTATTTCATTTAGCTCCGTTACACTATTGTTCCTTGATAAAAACGTAAAATACAATAAATTGTCAAATATCTCAAAAGACTCACATAATATTTAATTTAAAAACACTTAAATCATAATTATTGGATTTACAATAATATTAATTAATTTTTTGAAACTGTTATTTTACAAAGCTAATGTAAACAAAGAAAAAAAAATAAAAAATGCGAACATTTAAAATTATTTTTATTTTTTTTTACAGGTTTGAGAATATTTTTATTTTATCTGTCATTTTTTTAATTTTGTGTTTAATGAGATCGTGTAGATTTCAGACTAATAATAAAATATATTTAAATAGTATGGCATAACAAAAATCATAAGAAGATAATTTAAACATTGTAATTCATAATAAATAGATATAACGTGATTAGAATAATTATGATTTATTCACTGCTCATAACTATAATAAAGTATTTTACACTTTAGCTTATTTTGTTTAGTTCCATACCCATTGTATTACAGAAAATGTTGTAGAAATTTGTATGGTGTAAATATATGTTGTACTTCTAGCTTAGAGTAAACAATGATAGTGGACATTTTATTGTGTTTATCAGAAAAGCGAAAATCAGTACTGTCTTAAACAAACATGTATGCATTGTAAATCGGAATAGTGTTGTAAACCGACCATAAGATGATCTTATATTATTTCATATGAATTTAAAATATTCTGTTAATATTTCAATATGAAAATTTTAAATACCAGATAACTATTATCATGTCTGTTCGTTTTGCTAGATATAATTTAGTGAAAAAAAAATGTTTTCTGTATATCAATACTCTAAGATACTTGAGGATTATTGATTCTTATTATGGCCATTAGCTATAACTATAACACTCGTAAATTGTGGAACCTAATTGGATTCATGTTCTAAAAAAACATGAATTGTGTTTTTTCACTGTTTCTTTTATACAGTTTGATATTTTAGTTTTACTGTGCAATTAGATTTATCGTAATTTATTCATCGATATTTGTTCATACCATAATTTAAAAATTCTTTTGTTTTGTGTTATTATTGTTGGTAAAAGGGAGAGTTAACACATTAATTATGTATGTAACTTTAGGGGCAATTTGCCATTATTGATAATGGTCGGTAAACGGTAAACTGGGAATAGAAGCATAGTAATTTAGCAATTGGCAAACGAATCGCCATAGAAATATCCCGGTCCATTCGCGTGTCTGGCATCAATATGTGTTTGTAATGCCCTATTTTTGAATATGTTATCTGGACTAGATTGTATAGTATTGTATATCGGAGAATAGAGGTCGGTTGTAATTTCAGTCTAACTGGAGATACAGACACTCAATCTTGTGATGATATCTTAAGTTACTTATTAGAATAAAATGTATATAGTAGTTATCGCTCACTAGGACACAACAACTGAATACAGTTCTAAACAGAAAAATGACTATGTTAGAAGTAATGGTGTTCCACGCAGGTGATATTGGGTACTATAACATTGAAAAAATGCTTATAGATACGTTTGTGAAGGATTCAAGGTCAGATTTACTATATTTTTCGGCACAGCGAAGCTGTTGGTTAGCAGAAAAAAATAATCAGAATGTTATATTTCAAACTTTATTTACTAAAAATAAATATTTTATTTTAATTGGTACTTATCCCGCGTTTATCACTCGTCCATTACCGCAAGGTAAATGAATTAATATTGTTGACAATTGTATATATGAATTAATAATAAAACAAAATAAATTAAACTTAGGATTTAAACTAACAATCGTTCATTAATTTATATTACTATAGTATGCATTATAGCTATAGTATTTAATATTTATAGATCCTGCTTTTAGGTAACACCTTAGTCCCCCTATCAAATATATCTTTTAACAAATCTATGGGTTTCTTCTTTCGTTAGGTTTCATGTAGAAACCTATAATATCTTTAGATACATTACTTATTATTATTATTGATAAAAATGTTTTAAACTATCATTCACTTAATTATATTCTTTTAAAATTTATTTTGTAAATAATACATATTATATAGATGTTCAAATTATGCAATCAATTACTATTGTTATTATTATAAATATACATATTGTTTATACAAATATAGAATAGATAATTTTAACCAAATTCAACATTAATTATTTTTTTTTGGTTTTAGTTGTTCTTTCTTGTTATTTACCTTTTGATTAGTTACAAAGATAAGTGTTGTTTTGAAAAATGGGTATTTAATTTTCAAGTTTGCTTTCGTTGTTTCTTCAAAAATATTATCTTTTGTTTCACATCTAGTATATATTTATTTATTACTTACCCCCAACTTCATGACAAATTCGTTTTACACATTAAGTAGTTATCCGTGTTCAATTCCTATACAAAATGTATGGAATAAATATATATAAAAACATAGAAGAATGTCAACCCATCAAGTATATTTTATCACAAGAAATACATTTAACCAAATTATAGTTATTTTCAAAACTTCTTATTTTAAACAGTAAATACAATTTTATTATTTTATTTTATTTCCTTACACATGCGTATGTATTTATTATTTAACTTCATATACAATATTCATAGTGGGTTTATTGAACGAATGGTCTGACAGTTGTAGTCAGTAGGTAAATAATAATAATAATAATAATAATAATAATATGTTAAAAAAATTATTTACTAAAAATAAAAACGATTTATTATGTGTCATTTATAACAATATAAGATTACTTTTTCCTATTCACTTAATGATGTAACTACTTATACAGCAATTAACTGTACTGCGTTCAAGCTTTTTCACCAGTTTTTTGAATGTTTTAATACTAAGGGTTTTGTATTTTTATAATAAAATTATAATATAAATACCAAATAATTAAAGGTTAGAATATGATTCAGACATATTATTGAAGACTATTAATTGAGTGGCATACAGTATCGTTGATTTTGATGTTTATTTCTTTTCATCAGTGCGTATAGTCTCATTATGATTAATGAATTCATCTAACTAATTCAACTATTCCAGTCACGCAGATAAACTAAATGAATTATCCAATGACAAAGTAAAACATTAGGGAGAAAAAGCTTTGTTTGGTTTGATTTTATTTTTTTAATGATTTCTACGAAGTGATTTTAACCAATTATTAAGTTATATTGTTTACATTCAACTATAAGCTATATGTTCCTATTAACAATTTTAAAATAAATCATATTTTTCTTAGGGTATTTTATCAAATTATAATAATACGCTGAATCTAAACATTTAGTTTTATGTCTAATAATTGATTATTTGGATATTTTTATGCATTTTGGTTTGTATATTATAATATATTTAATTAATTGTTGAGGTTCATATCTTAAAAAAAGGAATTAAAATATTTTTTTATGTTTATTTTAAATAATGTATTCTTTCTTTCAATTTTTTAATCTTGTATTATAATCTTAAATTTAGTCTGTTAAACATATAATACTTTTAACTTTAATACTAAAACACAAATACTTTGAAAGACAAATGTATGAAAAATTTTATAAATTATTATTTTTTTTACTCTTATACATTATATATTTATGTAACATAATATTCATACATTTATTTTTCTGTTTATTTCATGATACGATTTTCAATAAACTTATGTAACTCATTTTATCTTTCCTTGGAAGATATTGCATCATTATAAGGTCTGCAGTGTGTTATATAAATATATTTGAGAAACAAATATGTATTTATATAGTATATAATATTCATAATTAAAGAAACTTAAATACCACATTCAAAGTAAACAATAAAAAAAAAAAAAACTATAATAACAAAAATA
Source organism: Pentalonia nigronervosa (assembly GCA_014851325.1). Classification (NCBI taxonomy): domain Eukaryota; kingdom Metazoa; phylum Arthropoda; class Insecta; order Hemiptera; family Aphididae; genus Pentalonia; species Pentalonia nigronervosa. Next base: position 167,130 of record JACXSJ010000431.1, on the reverse strand, counting down.
CATATTGAAAGTTTAATATGCGATTGGTTTAAATCATAGTGTAAATTAATGAGTAAATTGTCATTTATAAATTCAATTCCGTCATATCTATAAATAAAAAAATAACATAAAAGTTCATACTTTAAATTAATTCATGATTTGGTTGATAAAATTATCATAAATTTCCATTTTTTGTATATTATCTCAGTTACACTGATTTTGTTATTGCTATTGCTTTTATCATACCTTTTTTTTCACCAAAAGCATATTTTGTAAGATGGGAATTAAATTGTAATTTAAATAATTAATATTTTTTTACCTTGTTTATTCTTCAATATTTTAGCTGATATTCTTTTATTTTAATTTTTTATATTTCAAACCACGATCAAATTATCAAATATGTCTTTTTTTTTGTATTATTGTGAATTTATATTGGTTGAAACTTGGAAACATAGATTTACATATACATAGATGATGTCGTAGTTATAAATATTCTATAATATGATAACTTTTGATATTATACATTAATACATTATAATGGATTCTGGTTTCTCTACGCAATAACTTGGCAAATTGTCGACCTGCCTTTAGACCTCGGAATTTTATAATGTAAATGAAAACTTCTACGTTTTAATCAGCTTCTTTTAGATTAATGATAGGTGTTGGTAAGATGGATCCATTTTGAGATAGTGCATTTAAGTCCATTGAAAGAGACATACCTACGTTTGATTAAATATTTGTCTGTGTGTGGTATCTTAGGTAAAATAATTCAATTAAGTTTTTTTTTTTTTAAATATACTGTTCACTAACTATATCTTTATCAGAAAAATAAATCATAAACATCAGTTAAAGTTTTGCATTTAGATTTAATTTGTTATCCTATTTTGTTAGTTAAATTTTAAAGATTGCGGAGAAACTAAATTAATGATTTTTATGATAATTGTTAATACCTTTTTTAAGATAAGATGAAAGTATTTAGTGCTTATTATGCATGTTTATGCTAGTAAAGTTCATATTTTAAACCCTGAGTAGGAGTACAGTTGATTGTATGGGCTATCATAGTTATACAATCACTTTATTACTTTTTTTTTTATTCTTATAAAATATAACTTATAAGTCTTAATAAACAGCTTATAATAACACAAACTAAAACGCACTAACTCTTATTCATATTAATTCATAAGGTATTATTTTGCCGGAACACCGGAAAGATACCATAGGTACTTTATTTTCTTCATTGAGAAATTTCTCATAATACGTACCTTTTATTATTTATTACACTGGTTTTTGTAGGTCTAATTATATATTTTATTATTCTTTGGAACTTTTACATTATCAAAATAATTCGAGTGTGCGCCCGATTCAAACACTATCGAATAAGAACAGATTAAAAAAAAGTCACGCCATGTTGGTGGGCGGTATCATATAATGATAGGTATGATGCAATGGGTACTAACATATATATAATAAACCACTACTAGTGGTTTTAGCATTTGTTTCTATATATTTTAGGGTTTTTCTCTGCCACCTTCGCCTCGACTGTTGTTTTTTCTCTAACGTGCCGCGGTCACGTAAACGTCCGATATGCCACTATTACCTACACAGTAAAAGTGTACGAAATAATATTTTATACGTGGAAAAACGGAGACAGCGGCCAAGTCCAAATGTATAATGCATAAGCGTTTTGTGTATGCGCTGAAATAATAGCCGGATAAAGTCAGCGAAAGCTTTCGGAAGCTTAAAACTTTCTGCCCTGAAAGTTATTGTTCAACTTCTTGAACGCTCAAGAGAAGCAGAAGAATACGAAGAGGGTACGCACGCAAAGTCAACACACACACACACTCACTATGTACCGTTGATTATACTGATGTCATTGGTGATAGTGGCGAAGATCTTTACATTACTGTCTTATCGTGCCTTATATTTTTGTTCCACGACTCAAATAACCATCGCACGGTTTTCTATTAAGGTGATTCTTGGTAGTAGTCCGAATGAAAGATCAGACAATATTGTTTTGCACTTCTGTGGGAACGATAATACCTATAATATAACATTCAAAATTGTTACTAAATTATTCGTAGGGAAAACTCGCTAATGACGTTAATAAATTCATGCAAAACTCTGAGTAAGGTAAAAAAAAAAAATAAAAAAAAAAAAGACAGAGACAGAAAGATAATGAATATGTAAAGAAGAGGAATACAAATAAAATGAGCTCTACATTAAATCATAATTCAAAGTATGATAACATGGTTTTATTTCCTGTTCTTTATTCGGTTCCCTATAACATTTTAGTGTTCTTCGCATTTGAACGAAAACACGTGTAAGCGTGTACTTCTAATACTGTTGTCATAGACATGATATTTTAGTGAAGACGAATTTTGTTATGAAAACACGTTTCCTTCCCATCATCAATGAATAGTTTATTATTATTATTATTTATGGTATATTGTTTTATAATAATGGCATAATGTATTCTTGTTTGGTTATTTATTGAGGAAATGTATCATAGTCTTTATTATTTTCATTGCATTTGGTTCAATTGGATATGAGTATATCGTCTATGTTGAAATATGAACCAGCAAAATAAAATTTAGTTTTTATAATATAATGTAATGATGTGTAATAAATATCAACCATTATTTATTATAGTGGTATACATGATAATATTATCAACAAATTATTTTATTCTAGTAATATTTGAGTAAAAATGTGAAATTTAAATTCAGATGGTTCAAAATAGTTTAGTTAAGTTCATCTAAAGAATGTAGTATCATAATAATATTTATAACAATATAGAAATTGTGAGTATTGATCGTATTTAATTATTTAAATACTGTACGTAAAATTAAATTATAGAATATTTTTTTAAACATAGGTACTAAAATTAAATAACCTTGTAGTATTTATTAAATATATTATCCAGTACGTATTGTAAAATAAATACAAATTATAACATATTAAACAATCTACTTGCAAGTTCAATGAAAATATTTTATATTGTACAGTACCTTATTAATTGGATTTTTTATATTTTTTGTTTTTTTCTTCCCTTAGTATTATTGGATATATCAAGAAAACTAATAAAATCCCAAAATAAGTACAATTTATTAGTATCTATTGAATCTAGTGATGATCTAGTTGAATTAGTATTTAGTGGATCTGTTTAAAATACTATATAATTATAATTTATTATTCTACTGATAAATATCAATTTTTAAAAATTATGGACAGTTTTATTTCCAATTTATTTATTAATTTATTTCATTATTAATTATAAAATACTACATTATAATAACATTTAATAATCTATAATATTTATAGCATATACTTATTGTCTATAATTTATTTATTATCAACTACTAAAAATAAGTTGTATAAATTAAGGTTGATAAAAAATATAGTTTAGTATTAAAAATAAAATTGAATGATTTTGTTTCAAACTCAAATATTCAAAATAAATAGAATGGGTGTAATAAATAAATAAATATACGGTATAGGCATTTAAAACATTAATATAATATAATAACTAAACATATACAAACTTTATTTTTATATAATTATTTACCTAATATGTTGATAAAAAAAAAAAATATATATATATATATATATATATTCTATTAGGTATACCGATATAAAATGATTTACGAATTAAAAATTCATGAAATATAAAAGTTAAATTTACATTAAATTAACAAATATTTTATTAGATACATATTTTCTAATAATTATTATTAAATAATTTAGAAATTTAAAACCTGAAATATGAATTTTATATCCTACAGCAAAAATAAGTAAATATCCAGTGAATCTTGGTTTAAGAATTTTTTTATTTATTTAATTATCCAAATATACTTAATTGTAATCAACTTAAGTTTTATGCAAAACTATAGGACTGAATAATATAAATTCAGATATTTCGAACAAAATATTCTGTAATTCAAAGTATATAAAACAATTATGATGATAAATTTTAGTATTGATACACCCTTTTTACATTTGTAGTTAGATCTTTCCATACTATAAAAAATTAAACCTTAGATTATAACTCTAGATTTAACAATTTTAAAATTCTAACCCCGAAACCAATATTATGACGGCAGCTTATTGTTTGAAATCTGAAACCTTCATTTTCCAAACCATCAACGAGAATCCGACTTTGTGTCAAATATCTTATTTGTGTAAGCCAAACAAAATATACTATTCACACCTAATTTTATTTTATAAAGTTATTAAATTATCAATAGGAATGTTTGTAAAATGAGTATCTTACTATGTATGTATAATGAATATTTCTTGTATTTTTAATTAAAAAAAGTGTATGTGTTTTAGGTGTATTCAAAATCAGCAATGCATATTTCATATGCAGCAACTCTGTTTTTGATGTTGAATTTATGTTTGATTGACAATGCTTCTTCTAATGGTAAGATAATTTTTAAATAACATATTTTATTAGATGTGGCATTTATTGGACTAATACATTTAATACTATATGTGTTTTATTATTATATTGTATAATATGTAAGGATTACCAATTCAATAATTTGGTAAATCCTCTAAAACCATTATAAATGTTTAAAAATATAGATTTTTATTTAAAATTGATTAAATATTAATATTTGATTTTAGAATCTATTACAATAGTTATTTGATTTTTTCAGTAGTGTCTAATTTTAATTTTTATAAGGTACATATTATAAACAAATTATACGTTTCAGATCTGTAAGTCATAGTAAAAATGGCCTACCGTTATTCGTTTATTATAATTTAATATAGTAGGTAGTACCTAATTATTTTATTGTTATTCGAGTAACAGAATATCAGATATCTGTTTAGTTTTAGTAATTTGACATTTGTGCTTCATCACATGTGTTGAGCTGATATTTGGCACGATTACTAATTAAAATATATTTACTAATAAATATACTTTTTAATTATTGTACATTGTAGTATAAGATTTATAATAGTGAGCAAAATGGAAAGTACAATAAAATCAGATATATTCATATATATATACTTTCAATATTTTGACACTTTTTAAGCTATTTGTAAGTATAACAAATTTAAAATTTTTTTTTATATTATTGATAAAAAAAATATTCACTCAACCAAAATGCTTGCAAATTTAATACAAGATTCTTTATTCATTTTTTAATAAAGTTCAAAAATATTAAAGATATTTGGCACGTTTTTTTCTGATTAGTTTATAGTAAAATGTATAAAATGTTCAATTTTAAGTTAAAATTTGGAGAAAATTAGATATTTGAACAAGGAATAACAGTTTCAGTTGTAATTTAAGAGTATTATTTATAAGTACTTACTTGAAACTTTTGAAGTATCTACCTATATTATTATATTTTATACACAGTATGACATTTTCCATTGTAATGTTTTCGGCAAAAATTAATTCAACCTACTGTATTACTAATAGTAAAATAAATTACTTTAATATTAATAATGTAATAAAATATATTTTGTTATATAGGCTGACTGGCCGTTTTTGCTCAGAATCATTGTTCATGATATACAATATTTTATTTCATTGGATTCAAATTTAACACATCCACACAAAACCTAATATACAGAAGAGCGATATCTACTTGATCACCTTTTTTCTCCGTACATTTTTGATACTATTTTTAAGATTTATGTACGATATTTTGGACATTTGCTATCAGATACCGAATTGTCTGTACACAAAAAACTCGGTTATCTAATATGATGTACTTGGCATTTTTTGATACAGACATTCTTTATAATAAATCATAATATCTAATAAATAATCAACTGTAACTATTTCATTGAATCGTATTCAAAACATTACTGAACAACTTGATAGCTATAAAATTAACCCTAATAACATAAAATTTAGTCTAAAGTCAAATATATTGATAAAATATCAAAGAAATGGTAGATTTCTATATTTAATTTAATACATATAATGCCAACAATAACATTATCTAAATTGCTGATTAAACAATAATATTTTCTTATAAGCAACGTTTTTATTGTATACATAATATATTCATATGAAAATACTAAAAGAAAGTTGTATTTGAATAACAATACGACTAAGTAGTAAATGCATTTCTTCTTAAAGAAATATTAAATCAATAACATATTCATAATATCGATTAATATTAAACTATGGAATACTAAATGCAGATGTTGTATTAATTTCTAAGGGATTTAAAGAAAAATAATTCCATCAAATAATAAACAACTCTAATATTCTACATATTTAAAATGTTTAGTGTAATATATTAATTAGTTTGAATAAATTGCACTGTTAAACCAACAAATACTTCTTCACATGTTGATTGGTGATTCAATTAAAGCTGCATTAAAATATTGTTAAGCTCATACACATTAACTAACTATAAATATCTTATAGGTATAAATTGCATTTTTTTGGCAATCCGTTAGTTTAACATAATTATATTATAATTGTTGTATAGGAATATAAACTATATTATATCCTTTGTGTCATTTTATAAGGTTTTACATTGCATATTTCTTTGATTAAAGACGTTTAATAAAGGTACATGTTTTTTACTGAATTTAATCTAATGCAAACTTGTTTAAGATATTATTTGTTTTGAAGTAATTGAAAACAAATTTAATTTATCTTGAATAAATTGATTTTCATTTAATAATAATATTTTTTTATGAAATTTATATTAAAGCATCCACAACTACTCAACATGATATGTTTTTTTTTTTTTTACTTTAGTTATTATATAATGTGTATATTATTGTTATTATTATAGTATGTATTCAAAAAATGCAATGAACACTGATCTATTTCACTTTTTTAATATTCAGTAATACTATTTTTTAATGTCAAACAATAATTTTCTATACAAAATATAATTGATTTAATTGAACTGAATATTTAAATAATATAATTTATAAAATAACGAAATAAAATATGTTAAGTTAATAAAATACATATTGTAAATAATAAGATATTTTTTCAATAACAGGAATGCCCATAAATATACCTATGATTTTTGATAATATAAAAAATAATTATTAATACTGTGTAAAGACATATATTAAAATGAATTATTCAATCCTTCGGATAGAAGTAATGAAACAATACAAAATTGACTTAGTCAAGTATAGATATATTAAATGATATAGGTACTATAAATATATATGTAATATATATATATATCAATTTTTTTTTTAAAATAAATACATAAACCTATAATTTAGACATTCAGTCGACATTTAAATAGCGCAAACAGTAAAAATGCCTATACTTATGCATTAGTCATAAAGTGTATGCATAATAAAAATATAATGTTTGTTGTATGTACGATAGATGTATCTTTAACAGATCATCATTGCATTCACTGATTTAAATAATATTAAAACGTTTTAGAAACAGTGATATTTCATCGGTGCAAATTCCATTTTACAACTCGTAGTTAGATTAAAATGTATAGGTAGATACTCACCCTAACACCGGATGTATGTAATATTTTATCCCAGGACACATATTGGCCCCACCGATTCATTATTCGTGTACGCATAACCGCGGAAGTCGATTTGATTTCGACAAATTGCATTCGTGATGGATGACGTTTTGTCGGAATGAAGTGTAGTGTGGCCATGTCCGGTTACACCTCGTGTGTCATATACATATACGACCATCGTTTGTATTCAGTGTCCGGCCTGGGCGTTTGGTGAACACGTGGTGGTTGTCTTTCGATACGTAAACATAGGTAGGTACTGATGTGTTTACCTACAACTCGACGATAGGTATAATAATAATAATGTGTGCGTCGATCGCGAAGGGACATAAACACTTCAGTTACCCGATGGTTGGCGTTATTTATTTATTTTTTTTCAAAATCACATTTGTGAACGTTGGTCAGCCGGGTAGCTAGGCAGAAGTGGGAAGAGAATAAACCAAAAACGTGTGTGTATTTTAAAAAGAAAAGAAAACAAAAGCGGGCATGAAAAAGTCGCATTGATTCGTATAGTGGGTATTTTTTCTCTCGTTCCGCAAATCTCGTTATACACTCTACATAATGTAACCCCTGTAAACGAAATGCCGGTGTCTAATGGCTTACCAATGACGAAAACGCTAAAATGCGTACCGCATGTGCAGCTGCGTACTTCTGGAAACACCGATCCGAGCAAAAATTCGTATATTTATATCTTTTAACCGAGTGTTTTTCTTCACGCGGTTAACCATTTTTCCATTATTCACTAGCGTGTAGTCTTATTGCAAAGTTTCATAGAAAAATATGCAGTGACTACGATAATATCGCCAGGATATGGGATATAATATGACAATTAAAGTGTCACGAAGGCCATAAACTCGTTCATTTAACTTCTTTAATAAAGATCTGAAAAGAATTTGAAATTAAAAAAAAATGTTTTGGTCATAAGTTGCCTTTTGTTCAATAATTAGGTTTATTATACACATAATATACAAAACCCTTTATTTACAAAAACTATTAAGCAGCTGATGATACATTTCTATAATCCTAGTTTGTCTCGTAAAGATATTTTCCTAGTTCTCCAAAATTATTAATGTTCATACAAACATAGCTAACCAATAAGTAATAACCCACAAAATTAATTTAATTACAATAATGTACAAGTAGAAAAAATATATAATACAGTAATTATAAGTATAATAATATATACCTATATTAATATTTAAATTCAATGCTTGTTGTAGTACAAATAGTAAAATAAATTACTTTAATAGCAAACATATCATAAATTAAACTTAGTAATACAAGCTGTCATATACCATCGTTTAGAATCATTTTTCGTATACAATGATTTTATATCATTGAATTGAAGTCTAACACATCTATAACAGTGATCTACTAGATATTTAATATACAGGAGAGCGGGACTCACTTATCCATCTTTTTTATTTTATTTTCCCCTCGTTTTTAAGACAACTGTGAATTTTTTATTTATGACCCACTCCCACACAAAAAAAAAAATACTTCTAGATTTTTTTCTGACCAAAAATGATTTGAAATCGAATATCAAAGCAATTTAACTGCTCCAAAAATTGACGACAGAAAAATAATCACACATAATTGAAAAACAATTAATTTATTCCACTCAGAATCTAAAAATATAATTCTAAAAACTATTAATAAAATACAATTATTAATTCAATCAATAATAATTACAATAAGTAATAGTTAATTACTATCATATTGATTAACTGTTTATGATAAAATGGAAAATATTAAAGTTAAATGTTACAAATGTGAGTGTGATTTTAGTATTATATGACATAAAAGTGCCTATATGAGATGTATGTACAAGTAATATTTGTTACATAGATGATAACATTGATAAAAACGATTTGCAAAAAAAACTAGATTTCCTCTGTTAAATTATATACAATTTATTAAAAATTTACAAAACCTAAATAATAATGGTAATACTTTAGAAAAATGAGTCCTAGATCAAAGCATCTAAGATATTCGATTATATTGCGCAAAACAGTAATAAATGAAAATTTTAATATTGTTCTTACTTGTCTTATACATTTGATTCTAACACAGCATAATAGACTATAATATGTATTATGTATAGAATACTTATTACATTCATGTACATGTTTATTAAAATTTGATACAAATATATATGTATACAATACTTTAAGACCATAATTTCCGTTTTAATATGTATTGTATTCTCGTGTATTTTATTGTACGTTTACCTTTTAAAATCAATATTCATTAGAAGATACGGGTTTAAAACTGAATTACCAAGATTAAGTAATTGAAAAATATTAGATAATACCATGATGAAAAAACAATGTTAATTTGTGAGAAACATAAATAGATCTTTAGAAAGCCCCGTATACAATTTTAAATTGAGTCGAGTGATGGTGACGAATAATTGAATCTGTACCAAACCTTCATGGTGCTTATTGAACAGACGTTGAAGAATTAGCTCCTGACCGGTAGTTGGAACGTATAGCTGAAAATATAAAGCTTTTATGGTAGTTACCAGCTAGGTCTGTGTAATTAATGTGAAGGGATTTCAGTCTCCAGATGACCGGTCGTTGGGTCGTTTAATCATCAGAAGGCGACTATATCACGACATAGCTCTTATAGATCGACCCCGAAATCGCAAAGAAGTGAACAGCATATTATACCTTCACGGCTACTTTTATATTTCGATTGAATTATTGTCAACCGTTAGCACCATCTTCTTTGCACGATGACAATATAATATTTTGACTGTTTTTATCATCCCACTTATTATTGCCACTAGGTATTAACTTATAATGATAAATTAATCAATCGTACAGAACACCTCAAAATATATAAATCATTATCGATTTATTAATTTAATTGGAAAATTCAACCACTTGTTTTTTATTTTTTAAATTTAAACTGCAATGACTATCTGTATCAGGGGTGACCAAACTTCTGCACATTTTATGTTATTAAATAGCATACTAACGTCAGATAACATTTAAATTTATGTTAAGAAATAAATATATTATATTATTGTAAAGTAAATGATATGTGTTCATTTTTTATGGCATATTTTTTTTTTATTTAGCACAATTTAGAAAAAGGTTGGTCACCCCTGATCTATATCATGGTTATTTGGCACTCAATATTATTAGTTCTATTCAGAAGTTATGTATTGATTGATAATGGCTTCCGAGTAGATACATGATAGCACATACATCGGGATTGAATTTTGTAAATTCACTATGATATATCAAAGAAATTACAAAATACTTATGTCTAAACGAACTAATAAGTTAGCATTCTAAGTATAGTTCAGAACTTTAAATTCATAAAATTGTATTTATTTTTAAGTTTGCCTTAATTTAAACTATTTTATTGTAATATTGTCAGTTACCCATTTTAAAATTATTTATACAACCAATCGAGGTGCGATAGAGTTTATTATAATAAAATAATAATTGTTTTGTTCAAGTTTTGTTTATTTAAGGTTTAAGTGTAATGTAACACGTGTGTGAATACACCAAACAAGATCTTAAAAACTTGCATTTTGTTTGTTAAACATAATCAAATATAAGTTTGTATCATGACAAATATTTTTAGAAAAATAAAATACATTTTTTTTTGCTGAAATTGAGTATTACTTTCATATACATAAAACTTGTATTTTATTATTTTCTTTATAAATTATTAAAAATAGAATGTTAAATTAATTTTATTTAACATTTTAAAGTAAAAATCTCATCTAGCATAGGTATATTATATACTATGATAAACCTAGGTTCAATGGTAAAAAGTAATTAAAAAAAATAATTCAAAGTAACCCAAAAGGTACTTAAGTTAACTAAAAATTGTACGTTGTATAAACCATTTCAGCAGTGGTTAAGAATATATGAAATATAATTGATTGTAATAAGAAAAGTTGTTGTTTATTATCTTAATAAAAAATATACTAACACAAAATTAAACGCAATAAGACACAATGATTTTCCTTAAACTATGATTTCATTAATACATGTATACTGCATATTAATATGTTGAATTAGAAAAGTCACGTGAATGAAAAATGGTTATTGCTGCGAGTAGTCCATGAGTTATCGGCAAACGACTAAAATGTCACCTTCGCTGTCCATGCTACAGAATTCGTTGAGTTCACAGAGGGCCCTGTAAATTTGTAAATATAATATATTTCAACACATCCACCACAATATTACAATTGGTCTGACATATATTAGAATAATTAAAATAAACGTAATCTATTACTACACATTAGGTACTTGGAAATAATATATATTATTAGATTATTAGGTATTAGGACTCCCTTGAAAATAAAAATAAATGGCAAAATATTTATATAATAAGCATTTAATGAATATTTTAAATTTTGAGAAACTGATACACCAGGTATGTATAACTTTTATAATGACGTACTTGATATTCATTTTATTTCTGGTCATTTGTAATACGTTTCAAGTAAATCTATATATCAATTGGAAATTAACTAGAATTAATACTTTTAAATGTCCCTTAGTTAATTTTATTCTTAAATGTTTTTGCGTAAACAATAAACAGGAAAAATAACTGACAATATTCAAATTGGTTTAAAATAAATCTCAGAAAGTATAGTTCGAACAGAATTCAACCCAAATTAGTTTTTAAAAAGTCATGATTTATTATTCTTTTTAAATGCTATAAATATTACATTAAGCACTACATTGCGTTTAGATAAATTAAGTAAGACGATGTCTCAATACCCGGTGTCTCGTGTCTCAATCGTTATAATTATCGTGACATCTATACTTACATCTATCTTTTTGTGAATATATATTATATTTTTAAAAATTTTGATCATATTATTTGTTAAATATTTTATTTTATTTTTTTAAATGTTTCTTTCTACTTACGTGACAAATCTATGTTTAATTGTATGTACTTTTTACATACATTTTTAAATTTATTAATATTTTTGTAAATAACATTAAAAAAATATATTTTTCAGCTGATTCAGATGAAATAGTTTGATCTTTTAACTCTCTTTATTTTGATTATGTAGGCACATGTGTTGTGTATATAATTATTAATTTTTCCAATGAGTTAATGATCTCTTGTTCACATTACTTTAATAATGATTCCGATTGAGTCAGTAATAAATAACAGTTCAATTATAAGGAATTATTGTACATTATAACGTTATATAATAATTGGTTTTAATATAATATTATAATAACAGCAAACATTTGATTACACACATTTATTGAAAATACGCTTTTATTGTTTTCAAAATGGTTTAATTTAGTTTTAATGTAATTTTGAGAATGTATTTATTTTATTGGACGTTTTTGATTTAAAATTGATTCATGTTAATGCATTTTTGATTAAAACTATAGGTAGTAGTATGGAGAAGACGGGGCACAATTATTTAATTAATTAAGATTTTATAAATATTATATAACTGATATTGATTATCTGACGTGAGATTGCTTTACATTTTTTAAGTTCTATATGATCAGCTAGGAGTTTAGTTTTTTTAAAACGGTTTAATGCTTTTTTTGTAGTTTTTGATCGCTGCTTTGCAGTCTTCGTTCCACCAGTGGACTCTTTTTTTTTTTTTGACAGTGTGGTTAGCTTTTGCCTATTGTGAATTAGGCGGCTCTCGTTATAATGCTAGAGAATGTTTCAACTATATTATCTATATCTGCGGGGGAGTTTGGTTGGAGGAGGTTTTCAAATTGTTTGGTAGCTAGTTGATTATCGACCATGTTAGAAAAGGCGCACCAATCAGGGTTTTTTAGAAGCCATTTGGGGGTTGGTGTTTCTGTTGGTTGGGATTTGAGAAGTTTTAAAGTTATCGGCCAATGGTCGCTATGTATGAGGTTTGGACAGACCAATCTATTGAACTACCTAGTGATGAGGATGCAATTGAGAGGTCAATGGCGGAAAAGCTAATGAGAGTTGCGTTATGTCTTGTGTAATGGCCATTGTTGAGGAGGATTATTGAGTCGCTCTCTAGGAGCTTTTCAATAGTTTTTCCTCGCGTATCTGTGAAGTTAGATCCCCATTGAGTGTTTCTACTATTGAAGTCGCCAAGTAGTATAAAAGGACGGGGAGCTGTTTGATTAGGTTTTCAATGTTTATCAGATTGAGGTCTGTGCTATCTGGGGCGTATAGATTGCATAAAGTGATTTTTTGGTCATAATTTGACGTTATTTTTATTGCTATAGCTTCGAGGTGAGTATTGAGTGGGATTTTTGTATTCATTGTAGATTGTTAGTGGGTCGAAGTGGCCTTGATTATTTTCGAAAATGTGTTTGAAGGTGATAAAGTTAATTTTAAAGTTGTTTTTATCGGTGAAGATTTTTTCTGCTGGATTTAGATAAGTGTCTATATTTTTTGGGAATTTTGTGAGGGACGCTGATTTGGTTTTCTTATTCTTCTTTCTTTCTTCGGTTATTTTATTTTGAGGATTTTTCAGGATTTAAGGGGAAGGAATTTCGTTTGGCACTTGATTTAGTTCTGTTGGAGATGAAGGAGCTGAGTGAGTATTGAAAGAGTCTGGTAAAGATCTTTTAGAACCGAATTGTTGTTCAATATCCATAGGGGTGCCGTCGAGGTTTGGTATTATATCTGCGTTTAAAGGGGTTGATTTTGTTGTGAAAGCGGTTAATGAAGGTAGGTTGGATGGAGATTTGGACTCAGAAAGGATATTGGGTGTTTCTAGTATCGCTGTGACGGTGTCCGATATTGAGAAAGAATCTAAAGGGGTGTTGTTTATATTTGGTAAAGCGTCTAATTTAGAGGTTGTGCTTTGGTGGGTAGGTTATTGTTTTCCTGTGTTATTATACTGTGTGAATCAATTTGGTTTGGGCATTGAGACGCAATGTGTCCTCGGGTCTTACATATGTAGCAGGTTAGGGCGTCATCGGATAAAAAGACCCTATAGTTGGTATCTTCGTAATTTATAAGCATTGATGGTGGGAGTTTTTAATGTCATCATGTTAAATAAACGTTTGTCGACGAAAGCTCAAAATATGTGAAAATTCTTCAGCTTGGATACCAGCCCTTAAAGGTGTTATTGGTCTGCACAGAGGTATATTTAATTTGGCGAATTCATTTGCGATAATGTCAGGTGGTATGTTTGGATATACGTTGGATAAAATTATTCTTTTGTTCGGATTGAATAATTTACGTAATTTGTACTGTTGCTCTTAAATTGTGATAATTGGGTGATTTTCAATTAAATTGTCTACTAATAACTTGTTAGATAGGAATATACATATGCGTCCTTTAGATGTACGGGACGCAAATAGAATGTTCGAAGTTTGAACTAAATTGCCGATAGCGATAATGTAGTCTTTGTGTGGTATGTTGTCATTTATATCTATTATTAAAGCTTAATCTTTTTTGGGTATTAAACTGTTTGCAACAGTTGAAGCGAATAATTGTTTATTGTTATCATTGTTGATTTTGATTCGTGAAGTATTTACGATGGATAGATTTTTCAATGAGGACTATTGTAGTGGTTTGGGATTTGGTGTGGTTCTTGGTGTATTTTGTTTGGGGATATTTTTGGGAGTAGTGATTGGAGACGATGTTATTTTTTTTTTGTTTTTGTACATTATTTGATTGAACTGGTTGACGAATAGAGGGGCTTTTCAAAGCCGAGGGTTTTGTATACATTTTAGTGTTGATGGGCTAGTGCCCACAACCGGGTATATCGTATATTAACTAATAGTACAATTAACGAGCATATTACCTGAGATACAGAGAGTGTGCACTATACTGCCATCGGAAGTTATTAAAGGTGGTACACGTGAAGCGCGATAAGGTACGTGTTGAATGTGCGGTATCCAACTACAAACTGGTTTAATTATTATGACGGTGTATATTAGGTACTTTAATCATATTATTTTATTATTTTTATTATCTTTTGAGTCGATACTACTTTACCGTTGAACAGTGTAAATTAGTTCAGGATATAAGGAAATAGCTTAAAAATAATGTAAATATTTTGTAAATGTCATTGCGTATAGTACCATTTACAAAAGTCCTTATAAATAATGTTTTTCAATTATAACAAAATAATTAACCTTGCTATTCATCGATTAACTATAACTATATCTTTGTTAACATTTTAGTATGAAATGCCAATAAAAAAACTGTGTTAAAAAATTGTTAGAGTCTTTGGTTACAAAATTAACTAAATACTAATAAAAAATATTGTTTTACATTTTTAATCCTTAGCTATAAAAATTGAACATTTTATAAATTTTAAACTACCTACAACAGAATTTGAAAATATTTATGATTTTCATACATTTTGTCAAAATTTGAACTTTTTTAAAAGCTTACAAAAAAAATTCGTGCATATGTATTAAATTGTTTAAACTGCTATAATTATAGTAATTGATTTGAAACCTTGTATTAAATTTTCTAAAGTTTTTTAACACTAGTAAAAAAATATTTATTTACAATAATTAAAAGAAAACTAAAACAATATAATTGTTTACATTGATCCCTAAATATACCTTTAACTAGATGCAATTTCCTATCAGAAAACATAAATTAGAAAATCGACGTATATTAATCAGTACCCTAAAAAGGTGATAATAGACTGAAAAAAATAATAAAAACACATATTACTTTAAAATCAATACAATCATCGATCCGCTCAAAAACTAAAATGAAATTTACAATTTTAAAATTGCAACTTGTATAATTACTTTGTTATATTTTCAAAAGTGATTCCGATCTTTAATTATACACTAAATAAATTAATTATTGAAATATTAATTTATCATAATTATTTTTAAATTGCCAAAAAATGTTAATATTCAACATCTTGACGAACTTATTGTATATTTATGTAATTATTCATTAACCATCATAAATTAATCAAGCTTATTTTATTTATTAGTAGTTATATAATATTTATAAAGCGTTAAAATCTAAGATGTTGAAAAGAATGAAAAAAAAAACGATTACTTTTTATAATTTTTTTTTTTTTATGTTTTACATTAAAGTTAAATTTATATTGTATTTAAAATGCTCAGTATTTAATAGCATTTAATTTAATTTATCGCTTAAATAATTAAAACTTTTTTATAAATTATACTGAGGTATTTAATTATATTTATCTGAATGTGTTTTATACCACTAAGCTAAGTACAATTAATATCAACTATATCAATATAATGATAAAAATATTTTCATTAAATAAATAGTTTCCTAATAATATGTTTGTGATTTAGATGACTATATAAAAAACAATTATAATTATAGTTACCATAGAAAAATTTCTTTTAAATATGTTATCAAATCTATACTCTGTGCATTACAATGGTTTCTATAATTTATATAAAACTTGGTGATACATTTCTAAATTCTTCAATGTTTTCATTTAGATTTCACTTTTTTCCGTTAGTATATATATATAATGTTATTATATTTTTGAATTCATAAATCATTATAGCTTGATTATTATTATATACGTCAATACATATATTATGATGTTCTTCAATTTCACTATAACAATCAGTCTTCTATCTTTACTTATTCATCCTCGTAGTATCTCTTGTGTTGAATAGCTTAGGATATTAATAATGATAATTATTTTTTTCATTTATTTAGCATACAAATTTATTGAAACCTAAAACTTTCCAAAATAAAGTATTTTGACCGTTTATTATAAGTTGACCATTATGTATGTGCTATACATATTTTTAATATTAATATGAACTTTTATATTATTTTTATTATTATAATATTATTATATAATAAAAAAAATATTAAAATATTAAATATATTATTAACTTAAGTTCTTAATATTTACATTAAAACTATAATTTACAAAAAAAAAAAAAAAATGATTTGTTATCAATTATATAATATATAATTGAGAAGATAATATTTATAAATCTTCTCTAAGAACAGTTATTCAAATTTCAAATAAATGCAATTAGTTAAAATAAAAACCCCAATTGTTAATTTTTTTTTTCATCAAATTTAGAGTTGTTTTACTTAAATAAATATTAAAATTTATTTATTTTTTATCTTAATACAATACTCGCCATTAAACTATTTATGGCCATAAACTTTTTAAAAAAAAAAAACAACAACTAACAAAAACTTTTTGAACAAAATGTTTCCAACCTCAGGTAAATTAACATAATAAATCCCAAAAATATCATCCATCAAAGAAAAAAAATGATAAATGGGTAAATATTTTAATATTGTTAATCACATTATATAAGTAGCAAAATTATAATTTTTTTTTAATTCATGATTAATTTAGAGATTAATATAAATAAACTATGATTGATTTTATTGGAAACACAATTTCTATTTTTGTACATAGATTATTATTACCTATTATTTATATAGTGAGTAATACAAATATCATCACCAGGATCAATAGATTTATATTTTTGTAACTGATTTTTTTTTTTTTTTTGAAACCACTAAATTACAAAAATGACGTACGTTTTTTAATGTATTATATACCAAACAATATAATTATAACATAATATTTTTTTTCGACTTTTACAAACAATCAAATTCTGATCATATTTTTGGTGATGATTGGTATCCAAAGTCAACCGGTTTAGTTAATCAGAAATATTTACTTGCTACGTAATGCATCATTATACATTTGATTAGTATATTCGCATCTATCTAACATGAAGACTAAATTTTGTATGAATAATTTAAAAGCACCTTACAATACCATTGAATTCCCGGTGTATCTACTAATATTTCCAAATATATATATATATATATATATATATATATATATATATATATATAAATTTACTGGCATTTCTAACTGTCATTATGTAAGCCATTTGATCCAGTAACAATAATCAATTGACTCGTGTGGTTCGGTTGTTGGCCAAAAGAGGAAAACGGAATTGCCGAAAATACTGTGTAATAGACCTCGTAAATCACTTTTATGACATTTAGTACTGTTGTAGATTTCCTAGGAAACTTTATGTGATCGTAGAATGTTTGGAAATGTGGAAAGAAACCTCTAGTTGAAAATTTAAATGACCATAGATTAACAATTTTGAATTAATATGATTATAATATACGAACCAAAAACAAATAAATATTTTTAAAGCTTATAAACATAAGTTTTGTTAAGCTATTGATAACTATCTATGTGCTATAATGGTTTCAACTTTGTTTATTTGACATCAGATAAGATTAAGATAAGATAAAATATAAAAAAAAAAATATCAGATAAGATTCGAATAGTCTATTTGTATCAATATAATCACTGTAATTATATGTACCAAATTAAATCAGCCTATTATAAAAGTAAATAAACCACATCATTTTAACCATTATTAACTATATAGATTTTTCATCTAAAAATCGCTACGAATTGTTAATATATTAAGTAAAATAAACATTATGTTGAATTTTTTTCTCGATAACTTTTACATAAAAGTACTAATTCAAGTTATAATCTAGCCAATTATATGATATATATTATGTTATTTTATACTAACATTTAAGCATATAAAATGTATTCTTTTTTTGAACTTTAAACTTTTGAACTGTAAAAAACTTTTAGAGATATTATACTTAGTTTATTTTATATATAGACATGCTTTATTTTTTAAATATGTTTTAAGTAAGATATTAAAATGTTACGTTGCAAAAAAGGCATTAGATTTATCGTAAAATACAAATTATCTCATTTTTCATAAACGTCATCCATCAACACTTTTTATTTCTGATGGATATAACGACCCACTTATTTTTCGGTAACGTTCAAAACTAATACCCGAATGTCACTAAAAATGTACCCATCATGTAATAAGTTGTGATGTTTAAATATTTAAAGCCCCTTTTAATAATGACATCATGCAATAATTTATGGTTATAATTTATAGTAATTACTTTGTAAATTACTATATTTTCTAATAAAAATTGTTCCATGATAATAATAATTCCTTATCTAGCCTTAGATACCAAGAAATATATTAAATAAATGTCTTCAAATGTAATACGTTAATATAGTTTATTATGTTTTGCAAGTGTTTGTAACATGCCTGTAAATCGTTTGTTACAAATTGTATATGTTTTGTAACAAATATTATACTTTTATAAGGTTCTTAAATTTTGTTTAACTTGTTTTTAAGTGATTAGAATTATTTTAAAGCGATACAACAATGCTATTTAATCAATGAGTAATTTTTGAAAAGTGATAATGTTAATATTTGTCAAGAATGTACAAAAATATACAAAAATGTACAAAAATGTATTATGTTTATCAATACTTCGATTAGTTCATAAAAAAAACTTGACAAAAATTTTTTAAATAATGAACTTCAGACATTCTAAATTATATATTTACACTTGTGTTTTGCAAAAAAAAATATTTTATGATAGGTATAACGAGTTCAATAAATGAAAGAAGTAAAATCACAAAATTCAGAATAATTAGAAGCAGAATATAAATATTAATGGGAATATTTTATAAACATAGAGATCGCGTTTATAACATGGAATATAAACACGTTGAAACAAGCTGATATTTATTGTTAGACAGTTGTATAGTTTCTACGTAATAAAAAAAAAATTGCGTGTAATTCCGTTGAAATGTCGGGGTCATCCCAAAATATACGAGTAAAACGACTCGATTACTGTATCCGGCGAAAACTTTTACATACACCAGTGTTCAAGGGATGAAAAATTATCATTGTCAAATGATGGTCAAATGCTGTTTGGAGCAGGGCGATTTTTATGTTAGGTACATTTTTCAGCTGGCCTGAGGCCAAAGTACAAGAGACTCATAAAACATTGTGGTCAAACAAACAATGGACCTATCGAGGACTAGGACCCAGGCATGGATAGTGACAAGAAGGGGAAAAACACTCTCCCGAGAAAAATCTTGTGCCATAAGCGATTTTATGATATTGTTTATGCGACACGAAGTGCGCTAGTTTTCGATGGGTTACAAAAGTATAAGTTATTTACGTTATTTTTTGGGAATAGGCGCACACATTAAATATGAAGTTTCAAGATGGAGGGTTGTATGAGATGCAGTTGATCAATATGACTAGATAACACAAACACTAGAAAACCTTAAATCGATAACGGTAAAATATCTACTTGTCTATAGCTTAAGACTATTTAATTATGAAGTATGTACCAATAATCACATATAATAATTTATTATAATTAAAAATCATAATCGACGTAAAATATAAATAATTCTGAAAATGCTGTGAAGATTACTCTTAAACAATTTAACTCATAACTTTATTTAATATCATTAAAATTTAATTACAAATTTAACATAAATATAGTCAATATTATTTTTTTTTTAATTGTACAATAATATATTTTCATAAGTATCATAGTTTTCATTTAATGAGATAATAATGTTAGTTTTAAAATGTGAAACCATTGCATTGATAATCAATTATTATGTACCTCATAATAACTATTAAAAATTATGATAATAAATAATAATAATGTTATAATAATAACATTTTATTGAAATATTCATTTTTTTTTTTTTTTTTTTAATAATTGCAATGGTTAAGTAGTAAAATATTAGAAGTATAGCCACTATAATTTCTTTATAAAACTAATACAATATTTACAAAATACAATTAATACTATTCTTGAAGATAATTTTGAAGATTAAAGACGTAGATAAGTATGAGATGAAAAATTAAGTTTATTAATATATGATGACGAAACGCATTATGGCTTGTCCATAAGGTAGTTGTAGGGTTATTCATACAGTAAATCGTTTTATAATGATATGTTAAAAATGTAGAGTTTACTGCTGTTAGTCTCAACTCCACGATACAAATCTGACGACTAGCTACGTAAATAATATAATATACGCTCGTGCTATACATTCTCGACTTTTGTTAACCTAGGGAATTTCACTAAAAAGTGACATACACGACGAGTCAGTATTCTGTAATCATTACAACACAGTTATACAATATAATAGTGCTATAATGTTATAATATTTTATTTACAGTATATTTACAGTATATTTACAGTCATATTTTGGTTCCCGCTCCCGTTGTCTCAGACTTGTAAAAACCAAACAATTTTAACCCGTCGTTGATGCACACGTGAGCTCATAAAAATTAAATGTTGACCTTCAATCATATAAATATTGTCGAATTCATTTAAAACTATTAATACTTTCAAAGTACATGCTTACAAATATTTACAAAAAAAAAAAAAATGAGAGTAGTAAAAAAAAAGTATAAGAGTATAGTATAGGAGTATATAATAGGAGAATAGGAGTATATAATCTTAATGATGAAAATGAAATTTCAAAAAATAAATATAATTTCAATTTTTATTTTTGTTTGATAAACTATTAATACTACATAAAAAATAAATTTTGATTTTTTAGTAAAGTATAAACATATACAAATTTCTATCTAGGTATGATTCGATGATTTAATTTGATTAAGCAATAATTGCCAATTGTTAATAATATTTATAATAATAGTATAATTAAGAATATTAACAATGACAATAAAAATATAACGTATGGGCACTCATAGTACAACAATCATGTTGCTAAACATAATACGTATACCAACGACGAGTTAAATTTTAAATAACACATCGATGTTACGTTGAGTTGCAACTGTCAATATAATAATACACAATAGTGATGCTGTAGGTATAATATTTTTTTTAGTATTAATATCGTTTCATATGCATATTGATGTCGTATAACAAACGATAACGAATACCAATATTATAATATTGAAAATAAAATTATTGCCAATTTGTTTTACACTCAGAATAATTAAGATTTGTATAAATACATTATTTTTATAAATAAACCAACACATAAATATATAAAAATAAAATATTACAAGCAGTATGAATAATTATTGACTAATTATACTTACCATATAATTGGCGACTTCTGATTTGGACATTAAATTTATTTGCTGTCATTATAATAAAATTTATGTAATATAAAATAAAAATGTAGGTGTATTTGTATTGATATATCGATATCGATATCATTCTGCACCACTAAATTATACAATAAAAATACTGGACAGCATACAACACCAGATTCGGTACCTAACTTAGATTTCAAAAGATTATGTGGCCTGTTGCAATTTGGCTGTCAAAGTGTATCTACTATAAGCCACGCATCGCTAACTGCAGCTCAACAACGACACTTGTGGTACCTGTTTCCTTATTTCACGCCGCATTTGTTCATTTCGATATCTTATGGCCACAAAATCTGCGGCATTATAAAATAACGTCAACAATAAAAAAATATTTGACAAATTTCTCAAAATATTGACTCGAAAATGTATACTTTAATTTGTTTATTTTTTATAAGTTTTTAGAGACGTTTTCTGAATTGTCGATGTTATTTTAGTTGACACTCTTCCAAACATAAATGTCAAAATGTTATTATCAATGGATACGATCACGACAGTAAGGTAGAATATTTTTTTGA
This sequence comes from Pentalonia nigronervosa, assembly GCA_014851325.1. NCBI lineage: Eukaryota > Metazoa > Arthropoda > Insecta > Hemiptera > Aphididae > Pentalonia > Pentalonia nigronervosa. The sequence goes on along the minus strand of JACXSJ010000431.1, from coordinate 144,201 downwards.
TTCGTAATTATAAGATAACTCGTTGTTGTATATAAGTATCTTTTCTATCCCCCAGTTCGTGAAATTTATTATTGCTATCTCCTCTTAAACTACTGGATCAATCGTCATGCAACTTAAAGTAAATATTCATGATTATCTGAATAGTGCATAGATTAAGTTTGGCATTTCTTAATGCTGTCATTAATTAATTATGATTAATTACTCATTTATACATTTTATGAACATATATTTGGGATTTTCTAAGCATATGCGTGTGTGTGTGTGTGTGTGTTTATTTTATACTCTCTCGTCCAATGGAGTATCTCCATGTGACGAAGCGCGCATGGCTTGGCGGTTATTTTTATTAACAGTGTAGTGAATAAAATAAGATAAATATAAATAGTTACGAGTATTATAAAATAATTGTGTTTCTAAAGGGTCCGCTAATGGATCAGTTGGAACAGTAACTGATATAATAAATATCAATTAGTGTGTAATTTATTAATATCTTGAGTGTAGTGAGTAAAATAAGATAAACATAAGTCGTCAACCTATAGACAAAAACGATACCGCGAACAAAGACTTAATGAGCCAGTTCAAACACGCACGTGCTTAGAAAATTGTCAATACATGCTCATAAAATATGTAAATGAGTAATTAATCATAAATTATACTGTATTGTGAATTATTGTGATAATAAAAAATATATATTTCACTAAATATATGACAATTTGATTAAATTGCTACCCATCACTCCGCCCTACTTTTGTCCACGGACACTTTTAGAGTACAATATTAAATAGTTATTAGTATTTAAAATGTATAACTTTATCTACTACAAGCTATTACAAAATGGAAATAGTTAAAATGTTTTAATACCCATGTTCAGTATGATGTAAGAATATAATCAGGTAATATTTAAAGATAATAAAATTCAAATTCATGTATCTATTATCTATAATGTAGAAATGTTTTTTTTTTTTTTTTTTTTTTTTTTTTTTTTTTTTTTTATTAATAACGTTTTATTAAAATAAGTAATAGAAATTATTTGTAAGTCCTCTTTAAAATTGTTAATATTAAAATACAAAAAAAAAAAACTAGATGAATTACAATTCATTTATCTAAAAAAAAACAATCGAACGTTAATACCGGAGAAATTCAGGAATTAAGTTTGTGAAATGTGAATTGTAATTGATGGTAAAGAAGACGTTTTACGTGGAGTGGATGAGGGTGCAGCCCTTCAGGTGGATGACTACTATAACACCTCCGGGCGATTTTCTTTATCTCTGAAAACCGACCGTCTGTTTTCGTTTTACTATTTTTCTCTTCGCCCCTCCCCCCACCAACCATAAAAACACCAAAGCGCCACAAACACTGCCACTCATTCTACTTATTTTCGTTTTTCTTTGGCTTGTATTTTTCCCGGATGCGTTTGCCGTTTAGATTTGTGCTCGCCGTTTGCTGGCGGACACTGTAATTGCCCAAATTTATTGCGCCTAAGCGTTAGAGTTCAGGTCCCCGAAGATTTACTGTTCCTGGATTATCCCCAGTTTTAGGAAATATTGCATATATCCACATTTTAATGGCCCCGGCGACCTCGGTACACCGCCAGATGAATATATTTATTATTATTATTACACCACCACGTTTCATCACCTCTACGACCCCAATCCAAGAGCGGTTCAGGACGACCCCGATTGCATAATCCTAATTTAATGGAAACTATACAATACCGACTCCTGGCTCTGGATTATTCTTGTCTTCATTGGTGCCACATAGTGTTATTCTGATGCTGCTATATGTGTGTAATAGAAGATGTATATATATATCTGTGGTATGCAAACAATATTTGGTGTATGGTTTGAGCCGTAAAGGCATTAAATAGTCATAAAACGATGGTATCATTGAGTTGTTCAATATTATGCTATCTATATGTGTTTAGTGTATCAAATCCACTACAATAATGATAAAGTATTGTGAAATATTTTTCAACTAAATAAAAATTCATGTATATTGTACACACCAAAATAATATAATACATTTCGTTGTATTATTGTTATTTTATTATTATTTTTATATAAACAATAGATATTGTATTTGTGTTCTTATTTTGTTTATTTTTTATATTATGAAATTAATTTTTTTTTAATTCAAAAACACGATACATCAAAAAATAGATATTTTTCAGACTTAAATATCATACATTTGGATAAATAACTGTGGCAATTTGAAAATAAAACCAAATACATAAATTTGTGATATGATAATAGTAGTATGTTTATTTCGAACTTAAATTATGAATAAATCGTATTTGCGAAAGAATAACATTTACCATTCAGTATATAAAAAAAAATATTAATTTTTTTTAACAAAATTGATTTCATTAATTTTGAAGGACCCTTCATCACCCCCAATAGTACGTTACGTATTAAAATACAATTAAACAAATCTGTTTGTCGTAATTTAATTATATTAAAATATTAACTTTACTTTAATACTTTTATTAAAATTGGACAAACAAATAAATGTTGATTTTAAAGCAGGATAAAATATTAAAAGCCCTCAAACTGATTTTTTTTATTTAATTAGGAAGTATAATAATATATTTATAATTATATAAATTCGTATTAATTATGTGGATGTTCACAGATACAAATACAATGAGTTACATTTTGAGGAATTATTAATTAAAGCAAAAATAATGTAAGACAAATCATTACATTTTAAAAACTTAGAGGAGCGATAACCTAACCTATATTTGTTTTATAATGGTGTGTGGTTTTTTTTATGACTACCATCACTTATATGAGCAGTAAAACATCTTTAATATTTTCCCCTCGTTGTTAAAAATGAGATTTTATTATTTGTTTTAAACTTTAAATCTGAATTCACACAACATTATGTCTGTGTTTTGCTGTGTACATATTTTATATCTAGTTTACCAATTAATGTTAGTACCTATACAAAATAAATGCATTTAACTCTACGCGGAATTGGATAGTATTAATTTAGATTGAAATAATATTTCAGAAAATGTGTGTCAGTGAGATGTGACTCAATAGTCACTGGTGCGTTATTTATCTATATATAATATATTTTATCATTATATATATATTATTTTATTACAAGTTTCATTGTGCTAAGACTATAAGTCATGGTAGTTGAGCATAACGTAATGTGTAAATAGGTTTGTAAAATCTAAATAAATTCTTGAAAAATGATTCGAGTTATAGAAATGAGTATAGTAATAGTGAGGTAAGTCTTAACGTGTTTAAAAAAATGATAAGATTAGGTTAAGCAAAATCGATAAATCAGAATGCAAATCAAAACTTATAATAAAATTTATTGAATAAAGCATAAAAATATGTTGAACGTGCTTTTATAACCATCTTGTATACATATAATATTATTACGTGGTCCTGATATATTTTTTTACGGGGGAGGGAGATTCTTGGGGTTCATAGATGATTGACAATGTATGACATTTTTACGGGCATACTCGCATTTGTAATTCTTATTAAAATAATTTTTATTTATTAATTTCGTTAATGTTTCTACTAAAAACAAAATTGTTGTGGCATTTAAAGATTTCAATTTAAAATATATACAAATATTAAGCAAATTAATAGGTAGTCGGGATCTGCATCTTGATCGTCGTGCACGTGGTTATTACGCTTCACTTAATACTTTTCTTATACTCAAACCAGGCAAGTCACGGCGGCCACCCTTCCTCCATGTTGGATATCGATAAAAAAAATGTCAAGCTTTATTGACGAATTCAAAATTAACCCTTTAAATGCTCTCCTATCATAAGTTATTTCATTTCCTATAAACAATTAAAATTACAAAAATCTCGCCCACATCAAGATCTATTATCGTCGTCCTTTTCAATGACAACGGCTTAAAAAACCACGTTAATGAAATACAAACTGTCTTATATAAAAAACGTACAGCAATATCTATTGATTTAACAATAGAGACTCACTTCACCAAATATTCCAATGTATATAACCAAAGCTATACTCTTCTCATATCTAATCATCCAAACAACATGGGTCATAGTGATGTTGCAATCATAATAAAATTTACTTTGTTTTTTTCAGAGTCAATTTTTTATGAATTTATAAATCAAAAAAATTTCAAACTTTCGTGTTTTTTATGTATTTTACCGAAGTTCAATATTTTTAAAAAATTTTTTAGGTAACAAAAAGTTATGTGAAATCTTGTACAGAATTATAAAATTTTTCGGTCGACTGAAAATGTTTAAAATATTTTTCGCGAAGACATGAAACTTTTACTTTATTATCTATCTATTTATATATATATATATTATTGTGAATGTCCGAAGTTTATTGGTGAATATTGATAATCACCTAGAGAATGTTAATATATACGTCATCCTGAATTGATGAATGTTGAAGAAAAAATGTAGAAGTTGTCTACCTAGTTATTGTTTACATTACGATTTTGGTCGATTTCGACATACACAACACTGTGCTAACACGCTTCTGTCGAAGTTTGCATGTGCATATATAGTATACAGTATAGACTATAGTCAATATATAAAATACTTGTTTAAATTAATGTTTAATTCGATCGATGGATTATTGTTATTATTATGACATTATATATGTATTATTAATTTTAATTATAATTATTTCAACTCACTAAAATTATTATTTTTAAAACAACAAGGATTGGTCTTACTTATTGCAACATGACGAATTATTATTGCATTTTGTATTAGATAAAATGCCAATATTTGTACAACCACAATTGTTTGTGGTGCACTTTGTTTTACAATTATTAAATTTGATCCAGAAGCTTATGTCTTAAGGACATTTAACCTAATCTTAAGAACATTTTTTTGAAAATTTGTGATTGCTTCTTCTCTATTAAAAAGTATTTTTCTTTTCTTTTACCAATTGCTTTAGGGTTATACAATTGTAGGTTAGGTAATAAATTGTTTTATTAAAATTATCACCTTGTAGGTACAATAACTAATATTATATAGGTATTGGATATTATGTCTATTATTAAAGCATCTCTAAGACTATTTCGTTATCCTTAAATTAAATTTAAAGATAATAATATTGGCATTAGTATCATTCACCTGACGTGACGCATAATAGTAGCAAGTACAATGAATGAACACTATAGTGGCCCGTCTACGTTATCTCCCGCCATCACTAAGGGACGTAGACTCAGCCTCCATGCTTAAAACAGCAGAAGGCGGGACGTGGGACCGTGTCGCGTATGACAGTCTTTAACTTCGTTTTGTTCCACTTGACTGACAACACCGTGTCTGACGTTGTAAAACTACGGTTTCTATTATAAACACCAAATATCTATAATTTTACACTATTTTCGCTATCACAGTTCGTGTGTATAAATTACGTCTAAAATATAATATAGTACTAATATTAAAATAATGTATTGTGCACCCCACGACCCCATCTAAATTATGACCTGACCACGACTGAAATCACATTAAACCATCGCGTCACACCAATATCGTTATGTAAATGTCGACCGTAGAAAAAAGATTAAATCACTAGTGAATAATAATTACAAACAGTACAAATTTAATCAATATGTCAACGTTCTTCAATGGCTTGGTGTACGACGACATTCACTGGTGGGTGGTGACTGTCAGCATTAACCAACTACGGACATATATAATATATACATATAATTGAACGTGTCCTGAACTCTTGACTGACTGATAAAAGAAAAGCCTGACCTATTATAGCTAAAGACTTAACTTTTTCATGGTGTTTTCTTTCTATCATGTAAGGATGCACTAAGAAAAATTTTAATTGAAAAATAATAATCGATCCTATATCAATAGATTAAGATCTTCCATATTTAATGACTTCAAAAATCTCATTAACAGTTTTTATGTTACAACGACAAATGGTATAATGGTATTATGAAAAATATACAATTAATAACATAGTATTAATGTCAGAAAATGCAAAATAGTATTTCTTTGTAAATATTAAACCTTTGGTTTACAAAATATAAATTAAATATAATACTTATACCTCATCCTATTGATGATAAACTTAATTATGAAAAAAAAAAAAAAAATGCACATTTATTTGTTCTACGATATTCAACCATAACGTCATACTACAATTTGTTTACTAAAATAATAATATATATTCAAATATATTATCATTTTGTATATTTTTTTATTTATCTACGATGAAAGCAAATTACATTTTAATCTTCTTACTCGTTAATATTTTATTATTAATTAAATCAAATCAACCATTAAAACTATTATTATAACCCACCATAAAATATTTTTTCTTATACGATTATACAATTAAAATATAAGTATAATTTAATAATTTATATATTTTATTTAAATGGAACTGATTAGTTATTAGAAATTATTATTATTGTTCTCGATATTGAGAAATAATTTAGTATTCAAGACCATTATTTATTTTCAGACGAGTTTAATGCATTGATATTTTATAATTAACATATTTTCTGATTACAATATTCTCCACTTTGCTCAGTACCTAACAGCTATTTCTTTAAACAAATACTGGAACTGGTAAAACATTTCTCATTTCGCTAATTCTCGAAAAAATACGATCAAATAATGGCATTGCATTGTCCGTTGTATCATATGGAATTGCGGCAACTTTATTGGATGGAAGCAGAACAACTTCAGAAAATCAGCGGATATTGGAGAACATCGTATGAACGGCGTGTGTCAGCAATGTACTCAAGATTGTTATTTATTCTTTGAATTACGATTTCTTACGCAGCAGTACGGTCACCAACCATGATTCCAGCAACGTCGTCAACAACATGTGCATTGAATCTACGCACGTGCTCTTCATCTGGTATTTTGTCGGGATTGATTACAATAGCATGATTATCAGTTTGTAATTCGTGCATGTGTGATTTGGATAATATCAATAATGCATCGTGCTTATTTAATAGTTCGTTTGACTGGCCAATGATGGGAATTGAGATTATAGTAGCCGGGACGTGTATCTACGTGGTTTGTAAGTGCGCTTTCTGTGTCCTCTCCGCCTATAAAATAAATTTGTAAAAATGTATGTGATTCGTCCGACATTCGCAGCATTGAGCCCATTTTGTGAGAAACTTGACCTTTGGTTTTAAATGTTGAATTAAATTGTTGACCATTTGGCACATTATTGTCGACTATTTGTGTTGCTCCGAACGATGTTATTCGAAAGCATGAATAAATGTGCGAATGGACTTCAGGAACAAGTTTGAATCTGGATCCGTACCAATAAGTAAGCCTTTCAATGGTTCGAGTGGTGTTTTAATTACTGGTAGTTCCACTTTAACTGATGCGCAACACATAACGGCTGACTCATTTTTAAATTTAAGCGCATGACAATGAGAACATTCCTTGTTCATAGCACCAATCGTCACTTCCGAATGAGCGTAATATTCAATAACTGGCTCATACTTGAATGCCAGACGAAGAAATGAATCAGATGTAAATGCTGGATGCACTTGTTGGCGTTGTCGATCATTTGCTCAGCGTGTGCTCACTATGAACCGGCGCTTTGCCTTTGCTCCAATCGTCGTTGTTTATTGCGTTCAGTTCGCGCCTCTTGTAATTGTGATTCACGCAATTGCCCTATACTCACAAGAACATTCGTATTATCGGATTGGATTTGTTCGTCTGTTCTTTGCGCTCTTCTATTTCTCATGTTTGTAGCTACATTTGTTCGACGGCTCAAATTGGTCCCTTTGCGTCTTGCTGGCATTGTTTACTGTAAATCACAATCACAAAGAGAACAAACTTAAGTACTTAATTCTCCCACAATATAGGTAACATAATATAATAATAATTGTACAGTTGTACAATTTACTTATTAAATATTAAAAAAATATTTGGGGTGAGCCACCTTTAACACATAGAGGTTTAATTTAGGCACATGAAAAATATCACAACGGTGACCTACGCCAAAGATTTGTTTTTTTTTTATATAAATTTATTTTTAAAAATGTGTATATGCCATATTTCTATTAATTATATTAGTTACAAAATATATAACTACTGACAACCCTATAAATAAACAGAGATTATATATATATATATATATATATATATATATCCCTTCAAAAATAGCTATTTCAATTTTCCCAGAATTTTTAGCGTATAATATGAATGTACGTAGGATTGAATGTTATATCCCAGAAACCTTCACGAGAGTGTACTCAACAACTTCCAAAAATTTCATGGCGGTCGGATGAATAGTGCATAAAAGACATACAGACAAACATTCATTTTTTTTATATATATATGATAGATCTGATTTCTATGATTTATTTCTACTATTACTATTATAATTTGTAAGTTTTAACCAATGGCAACCATTAATAAACAAAAATAGTTTTTGATTTTCATCGTGAATTTTAAAATCTTTGAGCGAGCACCTCTTTAAAATACAAATTTTGGAAAATCCTTTTGGCTATAACCTATTCTCAAACCTACCCAATATACATAAAAAATGTCATGAAAATCGGTCAAGTCATTTTGGAGAAATTCAATAACAAATAATGTGTCCGGAGAATTTTATATATAAGATAAATCTATTATCATAAATAGATCATATTTGTTATTTTTTAAAAAATGTTTATATTTATTAAAATATATTTTATTGAATTTTAAAATTATAATTCGTTTTCAATGATTACAAGCTTATAAAGTTATTGCCATAATAGTTATATATAATATTACATTCAATATATTCCGTAATATTATGCTAGTCAATTTATTACTTAACTTAATTTAATAGCTTTCTTTTAAAATTTTGATATATCGTATTTTAATATAAGTTAAATTTAAATAATATATTATAGAACAGTTTTAAATTATATTATGATATGTTTTACATATGTTTATCATAAGAATATTTTTTTCCATCAATAATAATATAAAACACTTGCAATGATTTTGTAATCCTTGAATTTAAATTTTTTTATACTATGTATATTGAACACGTGAAAGAAGTTTTAAGGAACGCAAACCCTAAAATTATTGAGTATTCATTTCATAAACGTGGTTTGAGTGACAATAATGTAAAACCTAGCGTAAAGATATGTCAACGTACAAAAAAACGTGTTCAGTTTTATATGTTTATGTGTAAATTAATGACTGGATATATATATATATATATTTATTGTAAGTAAGTAAACAAAGGTTAATCCAAAATAATTTGTTAGCAAAGTATTTTTTTTTAACATTTCTCCAACACTTTAATACGTTTATATATTTTACATAATTTGTAATGCAAAATGCAATTTTTATCAGCTAACAAATTTACTGTCCCCTCGGAATAAATAGTACCGTAGTTTTCAGAAGAGTTTAACTTAAAGTTACATGTTTTTAGGTCTCTAAGGTACACATTCCTTGTTAAATGTTGATACAGAAAGTAAAATTATGTTATTGGAAAACTATATAATTCAATGCAAGTTTCAGAGTTTTAAAAATTATATTTCATAGACTATTAAAATATGTTTGGCATATAAATATATAATAAAATGTTATCGAGAATATTTTTCATTTAAATTAAAAACAATTAATTGTTTTTATAAGATCATTACTAACTATATTTACTGGAACCAGTTTACATAAAATAAATTATATTTATATTTTATTCTAATTCATTACGAATACAATATTTTTAATCAGGTATTTAGTTTTAGCAATTTAAAATTTAAAACTCACTAGTCGGATTGATTGCCAATGATGTATTATCTATTCAGGCAATATATTTTGATCCTACCCACACACAAAATTAATGCAATTTAAACGTTGTCAAGATTAAGGTAATACTTTGAATTTACAATAAACAAACTGTTAGTTTTAATTTAAAAATATATTTAGATTCTTAGATATATATATATATATTTTTGATCTTGAAATTTTTTTTATTAAATTTTTGCTTCGACATCTGAGGCCATTAGCATTGCATTTTTTGTACATGCGTTTACATTCTAATTGAGTCCCATTCAGTTAAAGCTGGGAAAAAAATACAAATCAAAGTATAATACAAAAAAAATAATTAAATAGATATACTTTTATCTTATTCTTACAATTTCGCTTTTTATAAATTAATTTGAGAATTAAAAAAAAATTGTGACAATAATTTTAAATTAAAGGTTTTCTTTAACATTACAAGTTTAAAATATTATATTACAATATTTGTTTTCTAAAACATATTTTCACGTATATATACACACACACACAAATTCTTTTATATAAAATAATATCATTGTTCTTCTTCTACTCAAAATTTATCTATAAATAAATGTACGTTAGTATATTAGTATGTTAAAATATAAAGCTATACTTGAGAACTACTGAACAAATTGTTACAAAATTATTTATCCATATTCCTTGAGACTGGGGGAGTGTTCTTTGCTATGTTTCTTAAACCTTAAATGTTGTTATAATGTGACTCACACAAGAATTACGTTTTGGCTCTCGAAAATCGAATATTTTTTTTGTTTATATTTTGCCATTGATTATATAAATAAAATTTTTAAAAACAATTGGTAAAAACTAGCCGACCAAGATATGTATTAATAAAATAAAACAATATTGAGGTTATAGTTTGTTATTCAAATTTACATCAAAATACAACGAATACATTTCTTAGAAATATCAGAAAAAATAGAAAATAGTTTGAACAATGTTACCATTTTGTATTTTTTTTTATTCATCTACAATGAAAGCAAATTACATTTTAATCTTCTTACTCATTAATATTTTATTATTAATAAAATCAAACCAACCATTAAAAACTATTATCATAACCCATCATTAAATCTTTTTTCATATACGATTATACAATTAAAACATAAATATGATTTCATAATTTATACATTTTATTTAAATGGAAAAAATAAAATAAAATTATGGTTGATTAGTTCACAAAGTGAGGTATACCAATGTCGATTTGCCCGTGAACTTAGGTACACTAAAATCAAGATATACCTATAATTCAGCACCGTGATATATTTTTGTTCGTTTTTTTTAACAGATAAAGTCTAGTTATGCAGCTATAAGAATATAAATTTAATTTATTACGGAGAGGCATTTAAACGAATTATCAATTACTATGTACAATTATATGGATGTTTAAAATATAGGTAACTTATAATTTATAACTTAGTGTTCCTAATAGCATATAATATTTGACGTTTATCATGACTAGAGATAGGATGTTGATGACTTTTGCATTTTTTTCCTTTGATCCTTTAAAATGCTATCTAAGTTAAACATTTTTTTCATGCTATCCCAATTCAGCTTATACTAATTTTATTTTGAATATTTTTTTTCATTTTTAGGCATTTTTTACTGTAAATACATTTTTTTTTACATTTTTTTTAACATTATTTTTTTACATTATAGGACATTTTTTGTAATTTTTGTACAATATAAGATATTTTAAAGACAATTTAAATATTCAAATAAATATTTTATTATTATTAGGGGGGTTTTTGTTGTGATTAAATTTATCGCGTACTGATATCATGTTTGCCATTTGCGTGTTCTACTTAAAATTGAAATGTTTACTATTGTCTATTATTTTACAATTCATATTTTAAGATACTCTGATACCTATTATTACAGCCATGTCTCAAATAATAATTATTATTTTTAAATTATATTTTTTCATTTATTAAAGTAGATTTTTTGTCATTTTTTAAGTTAATTATTGAACTTTTTAGGGTATTTTTGAATTTTTTTTTTTTTTTTGGGGGGGGGTTTGTGTGTTTTTATGTCATTAATATCTTATCTCTAATCATGACCAATAACATAATTTTATCTTTAAGAGAATTAATTTTGAGATAATTAGTTGTTTTTTTGTTATTCTATATTTATTTTGTTTTATATTTACTTAGAATTTTATTCATAATCTAAATTGTTGTAGGTATATTTTTATTTTATGAAGTGAAGAAAAGCATACATTTAAAAATAATTCAATAATTCTTTATTTAAGATACATTTATATTTTATATTGTTATATTATCTTTATTATAACACTAAATTTAATGCAACAATATTAAGACTATTATAAACTTAAAAATACAAATATAACTAAACAATTAATTTCATTATTGAGTTAAAATTATTGCTAACATACTTTATTGTATTAAGTTGATAATAATTTGGAGCTTATAGGCGGCTATTGTTTTATTCAAATTCAAAAAATATCATATCAAAAAAGTGTATCAACAGGATAACTTCGATTGGAACTATTTACATATTTGCACGATTTTCATTTGTAAATTAATAAATAATGACAGATGTAAAATAACATTTTTAAATGTCAACCAAAATATTGAATGATATATCTAAATATGTGTATTATATTTTAATGTTATTATTATTATTTTTTTTTTTTTTTATAAAACTGAAAGTACGAATTAGAATAGCCAAAATGTTGGGATTTGAATTACGATTATGGTTATGTTTGTACTGATTGCATCTGTTAAAATAAATTAACATAAATAACACATTTTGGGTGTATTGTGTATTGTAATATCAAAGGCAAATTTCAAGAGGTAGATACATATGATATTATGATGGGAAGGAAGTAATTCTCATTCAGCAAATAATGGTATTTTTGATTGAATTACGCAAAACATACTCTGGGTATTTATTTAATAATGCGATCTAAAAATGTTATACCATGTACTGAAACGATGATGTATGCATATATTTTATAGCGTAAATTATGAAAAGGTGCTGGAAAAAATGCTAAGCGCATCCCTAGGCACTCACGGGTTACGGGGAGATTAGAACACATTGCCAGTAGCAAAATATAAAATGAACCACAGAGGTTGGCAAAGGTCGGCGAAGGAAACATAATAAGTAAAAATTGTAGCAAGTGACAGGCTGATTTTGAAAAGTTGATTATTTTATTATAATTCCGACATGACAGTATTGTTATGAAGAAAAATAAAGTTATAACCTCAGTTAATAAAATATTCATATTTTAATTTACAGTTTTACACCTCATGAACGATCCACCGGAAACAAAAGTTATTAGTTGGCTATTTCTGGGACATCCAAACTTCCCAAATATGTTTTCCATTTTTATTCATAAGGCTTTCCGGAGAAGATTAACGGTGACGAGGGAAGACAAGTTAGAAATAAAAAATATATGCATACGAATTGGAATATGCTATGTAGACGAGATACATTTTTGTGGTTGTCTAACACAATGACTAACAAAATAATATGATTTTAGCACAATATAATATTTGAAAAAAAAATCATAGAACAACAAACCATCACACCATATATTATTATAAAGTGATGTATGGTTTTGTTTTTAATTATTAAACTTAATATATTTCTCTAAATAATATAGCTCTTATAATTCTGTAACTTTAGAGTTATAATATTTATATGATTAAGCACTGCCAATGAAATGGCTTAATTATGTCTATAGTTTGAAATTATTTAAATATAAGATTGATTTGTATAAAGTAAAATTATGTTGATACGTATCAATGACATTTTTAAATTAACAACAATAATATATTTTGTATATATACAAAAAATACACAGGACATTACTTACCAAATATTCCAATGATTTTTACTTTTGCAGCTTTTCATATTTCTAATGACAAACCAAGAATAGTCAGAGTAGAAAATTTTGATTAAATTGATTATTTTCATTGCTGTTAGTACATATTAAATATAACTATGAAATTTAATAAATTACAGATTAATTATATTATTTTTTCGCGTAATTGTTAGACATTTTAATTGTAAATAGTAATTTGTAATTCGGTTGATCTATTTTTTCTTTCATATTCACAATAATTTGCATTGCATATAGTTACATTATTTGTATACTTCAAATATAATTTTTTTTTAAAAACAATGAATATTACTAGCAGATCTATGTAAAATATTTTAAAATACTGAATCTATCATTATATATATATATATATATATATATATATATATATATATATTAATGCAATTTAAAGTTTAATTAAAATTATTGGGCATCTGCAGAGAAAATTTTAATCACAACCATGCTTATGGTTTCTATTATATATTTTCAATCCGTGTTTAGCAGCCTGGATAAAAAAAAAATGAATTTCAGAAGCCCTTTTACAATCTCTTCTCGCTTTTGAAAATTATAACATGGGAGCCCTACACAGATATGAACAGGGCCTTTTGATGTATATTTTAATCAGAAATGAGAATAGAAAGAGCTTTATTTTGCTGTTTTACTATTTTTTTTTTGCATACTGGCAATTAATTTTTCGTATTTGCTTTTCTGCTCTCGAAGAACTAAATTTAGAAATAATTATTATGATCAAAAATTATATTTTGAATTTTGTCGTTTATATTCAAAAAAAAAAAAAAATATTTATTCACAGAATTTGTACATAATTATGTGCATAATATATCAATATATTAGAAAAAAAAAATGTACTTGAAACTTAATTGCTATAGATTACCACATGTATTTGAATTCATGAGTATAATATAAGTAAAATTGAAAGATTTAGATTGGATTTTAATTAAAGTCCATTAATTATTGTGATATATTTTAATGCACGTCGATCATAAAGTAGGTATTTACCTATCTATTAACAAATTAAATCTAAACAAAACTCCAACGAATTTACTTAGTTACTGCCTATTTTAATCAAATACATAGGTATGTAAATATTATTTTTATTTTGACCAAACAACTTTATATTACAGAGATCAGAGATAACCTCCATATGAGTGGTAGATATTTATAATAAATACTATGCATTAAGAAAATCATTAAAACGGTAAATAAAATAAAGCACCAGAATTATGTTTCACAATATTGATAAATGACAATAATAAATTATACATTTTTAATTCAAATTACGGTGATATATTTTAAGTTATATATCTCGATATTATTAGTTCCCTAGTGAATATTTCTACACTTGTATTGTATCTTTCAAATCAACATATAAAATTTAATAAATATATTATAAATGCACATTTCAATAGTTAAAATCCATTTAAAGTTTTTTATAAATCATAATAATAACATGTATAACATATTTTTTCTTCTTACATCCTCTAGAGGAAAAAAATTGCAGTGTTAATAATAATTTATTCGTTGTTTTTTCTTGGATTTTAATTGATATAACTACCTAACGTATCAGAGGTAAATATCAGTATAACAACATTGGGAATTTGTTTAGTTATTCTTTAATTGCTCCACAGCGCATATATTGGCGAGTAACATAAACATGAATGATTGGCAGAATACTACTAGTCTACTACCATAATTAATAGGTAAAATAATATGCTCTCTGTGGATTACGCATATTCTGTAACTTTGTAGCAATTTTGATTGTTATTTGTTGTATTAACTGTATTGTCCGTCAGCAGTTTTGCGCTTACAAACAGTTCCTCTTAAGGTTTAACTTAGTTGCCGCCAATGGTGGCCCTAAAAACTCCAACTAACCAAATGACTTTATCAAAGAAAACTATACTACCGACAATATCTGTAGTAGATGAAATCATCGTTTGTTTATTGATATTTTATTTGTATCCACCATTTTCCACTTTCGCGTAGATTATACCAAGCTTAGCGGAAACAATTTTAATTTCGATAATTTTGATTTGATTTGTTTCACCGACAACTAATTAATTAATCTTAAATTTATTATTATGTGTACAACTAATAGCTATCTTGAGTTCTATTTTCTCTTAAAATTTCAACTATATGTGAACATCAAGACAACATGCTAAATTCGATAAATGTTATATCATAATTCAAAATAATACTATATATCTACAACTTATAAAACAAGTTATGACATTAAATATAATAGCAGTCAAACAAAAAGTAATTAATTTTTTTTTGGATTGATATTAAAAACGTTTTATTTTCAGCTATTTATTAAAATATTTCACTTAAGAGGACGTCTCATCTATTTTATAAACGTACGTCACATGCTAAATCAATTTTGTATCTTTAACTTAAATATTCAAGTGAATTAACTAAACTATCATCAAACTTAAAATGTAAAAATATTATTTGTTCTTTAAGAGATTTTAGTTTATATGCAAGTAATGTTCATTTTTTGAATTTAATATTCAATATACACACCACTTACTTTAAAATTAAAACACTATAATACCAATGTACAATAAAAAATAATGTTTATACATTTATATTTAATAATTAATCAATTCACTCATATATTAAAGATTGTTCTATAATATTTTAAATTTGATTTTTAAATTATTTCTGAGTTATTATAAATGATCGAATTTGCTTAAATATTAGGTTAATACTTGAAAAATTATTAAAACATATTTGTGTTAGTGTTAGAACATCATATAATAAAATCTACCTTTACAAATTATTATAATGGGTGAGATAGGTATGGAGGGTTGTAGTTATGTAAAATAAAGTCAAATAGTATTAAAATAAGGTAAAGTAATAAAAAAATCAAAGGTTTATAAACATATGTTTTAATATTCAATGTTTGAAATATTCTTTTATATTAATATACAGTTTAATTTCTTGAACACATATTTTTTTCAGAATTTACATTTTGATTAACTTAAAATATTATATAATTCAATTATATTATACTATTAAAGATAAATATATTTTATTATATTATATTTATAGACATTCATTTATCGAAGAGTATATGTTATTTTTTGAACATGGAAGTGTACAGCGTAAAGGTGATTTTACTCAACAAAAAGTTTTTTTTTTTTACACGATCAACAAGAAATATTTTTATAATATTTAAAAAATAAATTAAATTTTTTCAATTTAAATGTTTTCATATAATTTTTTTTACAGGTGAGTGAATAATTTATTAATGCTGTCCAATAAATGTAAGCACTAAAGTGGTACATACATAAAAAAACATTTAGTTTTAAACTTTGACATTATTTTTTTATGAATAACTGTCAATCTATAGTTTAGTATAATTAAATAACACTTTTTAATTACCATTATTATGATGTGTTCAATAATTATGATTCATTCGTTTACTTATAAATATATTTATCTTCAGCAAACAGCAAATAACGAAACAATATTTTTCATTTTTGTAAAAATAATATTATTTTAGTAGACAATAAAATCAATTTAATATAAGTCAATATTGTAGTATAGTGATATTAAAAGAAAAAAACCAGGCAGGGTATAATACTGAGAAATCTTGTTTCGCCAGATGTAAAATTATTATAAATTGGTTTGTATTGATAAATAAATATTATGAAATTATAAAAATATTATAATAATAAATATATTATATAATATTATTATAATATTATTATATTATTATATAATAATATATTTTAGGTGGAGCTTGGTGTACTTAAGACTACTGATATTTAACATAATATTATTTTTTAAATAGATGAATTAAATTAAATTAATCATTAACATGTTTGATGAAAGTGGTAATACTCCAACTATTCTGTATATTAATCAGATTTAAATAGAGTTTGCAAACGTTATAATTTTAACGTTACAAATGATATAAAAAAAAAAAAAAAAATTGAAATATATAATTTAAATTAAAACGGAAAACAGTAAATAAAAATAATTAAATACCACAAAACAAAATATACCTAACAATTGACAATATAAATAATATAAATTTAAATAAAAAAACAAACGCTTAACAAATTAATTTTAAACCCATTTACTTAAAAATTATAATATTGGTTTTGCAAAAATATTTATTCTGTGCAATTTATTTTTATCTTAGTCAATCAAACCAAAAATTTGTTATATTCTATAGCTGGGCCATTCCCAGCATTAGATATTATATTTAATGATTTAACGATAAATGCAAATTTGTATAACGTTTTACTTCTAAATAACTATAAATTCAAAAATTAAATAACGTTTAAATTGTAAAGAAATTACTTTTTTTTTTTTGAATGCAAACTCTGGTTCTAAGGAATAACAATTAAAAATATATACGATAATAATAAAATTGAAAACAATATACAATTTTCAAAATTATTTTCTTACTAAATGACGGTCAAATTAAACTCATATGATGATTCATAATGTCGATTTTGTGGCTGTAAAATTTAAAATAATTTACACTAACCAATGATTGATAGTTGAACCTAATTCGAAACGTATAAAGTTGGTTTTTTGAATTTCTTGTAATATATATTATTGTTTTTTAAAAAATAGCAAAGAGGATGGTAATAATAAACAATTTTACATGTGAACTAATATTTAATAATAATACCTAACCAGTATTTCATTATCAAAACCTAAATTAATTGTTATTGTTTTTAAATATATAATGAATAATATTTGCTTTCTAATTAAAAGCCACATAGTTTAAAAACCCACCAGACTTCAACTGTATCTTACTATAATATTTATAAATGTTTCATTATTACATTTTATGTTTTTTAAAATTTGGTTATACCTGTGAATATTTTTTTTTATCTAAATATCTAATATTAACATTTAAGTTAATCTGTATAATACGTACAATTGTAAACTTTACTTTTACGTATGTTCGAGAACGACTTAGTTTATATATCTACTTTGCGAAAGACAAAAAAACTATTTTCCTCTCTAGTTCCAAACTTTACCACGAGTTTATGATTAAGTAACCGAAATCACGTTTCGTGAACATAATATCAGTCAAGTTTTTAAGTGTAGATTTTTTCAATGTTGCCCCTGAGAATTTATTTTATTTTGTTTTATACTTTAATAACAGTATTAAAGTATAATAGCAATCTATTTGCTAACAATTTTTCTATTAATTTAGAAAAACATAATTTTTTACTGTCTTCGTAAATGTTTATTATATTTTTGAAAACTATGTAGTCTGTAGTATAAAGACATCGTTAATGAAAAAGATTCTAGATTATCTTTTTACCATTATTTTAAAAGTTAAAAATACATAGCTCAAATATAGTAAATAAGTACTTAGAAAGATAATCGTGAAATTAGAAAAATAAAGCCTTTTTTCTTTTTTCATTGTGCATAAAAAGCAATTCCATTAATTATTATTATTATAGTTTGTTCTTCTTTTTGTAAAATGCCTGTATATTTGTATCAATAAATATAGAGCTAAAACTAAAAACATATAATTTATGGCATAATAATAATATTAAATTAATTTAAATTTTAATAAAGTTGACAAATGAGTACCATTCTGCTGTATAGTAGGTGTCAAGTGGGTAAATTTCATGTATGTGTTTAATTTATATTCAATAATATAAATCATTGTATACAAAAAAATATTCTGAGTCATGACGATCTATCAGTCTACATAACTAAGAGTGCCTATTTTAAAATAATATTGTTATTATAATTATTAATTTTATTGATATTAATAATACTGCAGGTTAAAATCATTATTGCAGAAAACATTGCATTTGAAAAATTAATTATGTGTATAAAATGAAATCATATACTTTAAAAGTTTCAAGAACACTCAAAAATATATTTATATTACAACGAAATACATAACATCGTTATTCTTCATTTAAATATCTAATTTTGTCTAAATTTGAACTTAAAATATCTATGAAAAAAATGTGGATTTTAAATAGTGCATCTTAAATATTTTAAAACCATATTTAGAACAACTTATGAAAAATCTTGTTTTAAATTTTCAAACCTTAATATAAAAACTGAACATTTTATAAAGTTTTACAACAAAACAATTTGCAAATGTTCGATGATGAATTTCGGTCAAAATTCGAAGTTTAAATGTTTATAAAAAAAATTGTGCCTATGTATTTTAATTATTTATGATTTGCTATTTGAACATCTTATGAGAAGCTTGTATTAAGTTTTCAAGAAATTTGACACAACGAAACTTTTTATCAATATTTAAAAAATATATATTTGAAAAGAACTAAAAATTTCTTAGTCCTAAAATTAGCTGAAAATTGTCAAAATATTTATATAGAATATATATATATATATATATATATATATATATATATATATATTTGTATATAGAAAATAATAATCTAACAATTAGTGACATTTTCAAATGTCTACGGTAATTCCTTTTTGAATTACATCAAAATAAAAAAATCATTCCCAGAGGAAATGGGTGAATGTCCAATGTCTATTTTCAAATGCTCATAAAAAATTAGTTTTACATTTTAGTAAACTTTTTTTTTTAGAAAGGTAGAAAAAAATTATAGAGATCTTTGTGTTAAATTTTCAAATTTTAGATATAAATATTAAAATTTTTATTAATTTTATAATTAAAAGAAACTTCAAATTTTCGTGATTTTTTAGTATTTTGTCGACATTTCAACTTTAAACACTTATAAAAAACTATTGGAGACTTACTCTCAACTACTTTTTTTTTAATTTTCACTTACAAAGAGTTATAAAGAACCTAGTATTTAATATTTAAGTTTTTTGATTGATTGAATACTTTTTTATTGATAATAATAAAAAAAAAGTAAATAACCTCAACAATTTATTATACCTATTAATACCTCAAAAAAAGTAAAAAAATGTTGAACATTTTATTGTATATGTAAATTGCTTATATAAACATTTTGTAAAAATTTCATATATCTACTGTGATTTCTTTGGTGTTACATCAGAAAACAAAATCGATTATGTCGAAAAATGCCTTCGCGTAAAAATTCTTGTTTTTCACTTAATTGTTTTGTTGTTTTTTCCGACTCGTTTGAAAACTATGGGAGATTTTTTACTTTTGACCCTTTAAAGTACCAACTTAATTAATTTTCCCACCAGTAAGGATGATGGTGAAGAAAATCGGAGCATTTTTACTGCCCTAAAACGTGAAGACAGATACAAAAAAAACACACATCGTTGTAAAATGAATTGCCCCGCTCTGAATTTAAAATGTATTATAATATATAATTTGGTTAAATTAAAATTAAATTAAATTAAAAATGATGATAAATAAACAGATGCACTAAATTAGCCTGAGAAGTGTCATGTTATTTTACTGCTGAAATCTTAAGGTTTTTTAGGTTTTTAAATATATAATATGAACACGATAAAGTAGGTATATAAGGATTTAAATTAATAATTCGATTTAATTATCTGGATTTTATATGTTTAATATAAATAATAAGAATAATAATAAAATTATACATGCAGCTTCGTAAAATATTTTATTTACCCATTTCATTTCTGGGATGTTTTTTGAGTATCAGTTATGTTATATTTTTATAATTAATTAAATCATTTTTACAAACACTGTTTAAAATTTATGTGTATATTATATATATAGTGTAATTTAACTAACTAATACCAAACATTTATAAAAATAAATAATATCTGAAATTTATTAATGGATACCATATTTGAATATAGATAAGCTAAGTATTTGCAATATAATTCATTGAAAACTAAAAATATGTAAATAACTATTTTTCAACTAATGTCTATAATTAACCAAAAAAAAAGAAATGAATCTATTATCCGGTTTCCAAATAAGTGGGTATCGCTCTGCTGTACATTAAGTATCGTGTGGCTCATTGTTATGGATGTAATGTTATCCATTAATATAAAATAATTGTAAATAAATAACGATTCTGAGCGAAGACTTTCGGCACAATTGTTAAATCTAATTTATGATATACAGTGAAACCTCTAAATACCGGACACTCTCGATCGCCTTAATTTTGTCCGTTATTCAGAGGTGTCCGCTATTCAATTGGTGGGGGGTAAATTCTGGAAAATAACTCGGAGAAATTAATAACTATATATGTATAACATTTATTATTTATATAATATTTATAATATAACGATATTTGTATATTTGTATTATTTTAATTGTATATATTATTATGTATGTAAAAATTAGTGAAAATGTAAATAAAAAAAATTAACATTTATTAAAAAAAATAGTTATTTTAGCATGTTTAAGACCTTGATGCACAGTAATCTATCACGAACACAAAATTACATGCTCGAAATTCAAGAATCTCAATTTATATTACAATACGGATAAAATAAACTATAATTATATAATAATGTATAATAATAAGATTAGGTTAGATAGATGGATATTTATTAAGGCATTTTACGATTATTCAATACTTTCGATAAAAATTGTCAAAATCAAAATTAAATTGCCATAAAAAGGTCCGGTATTTAGAGTTTTTCCTATATAAAAGTAGTGAAAATGTCCCCGTACCCATAAAAATGTCCGCTATTCGGAGGTGTCCGTTAAGGGAGGTTTCACTGTAATTTTTATAAAAATAATTTATTTCGAATAGTCATAAACTGTGCTAATATAGATAAATAATTATTATATATTTTTATATTTATACATCTGTTTTTTAATATTATGTATGAAATGGGTAAGTGATTATATTGAATTTATTTTGCATTAACGAACTCGGTATTATGTGTTAAATTTATTCGTTAAGAACTATGATAACCAACATTGTGGTATTCGTTTGGAACAAAATGTTGATTCACAAACAACGTATAAGTATCGCCTACGTTGAACAAGGTCGGATACTTTAATCCCTTAAACAAGTTTAACACTTTAGCACTGCTATACAAATATTACCCTATCATTATCAATACATTGCAATGTTATTAAGTATACAAACAACAATGTTCATGTTAGTGCATATTTGTGTTCTAACATTTTTTTATGAATTAAAACTGATGTACAATAAAAACAATAAAATTAAAAATAAATACAAATAAAATATAACAATTTCTGTTGCCCAATACGTTATACAATGTTACATAGGTATAGAAAAATAATCATGTACGTATTTTTTTAAACTTTTAGCGAATAGATGAATGTATTGGTTTTAATGATGTATATGTCAGTATAAACGATTATAGTAAATAAAGTTTTGATTTTCAGCTTTGAGAGTGGTAACTAACGATTTATTATTAAACTTTTTTTTTTTTATTGTTTGTTGTAGTTCATAAACTAATAACCGAATAATTGAAATTTTTACAAAGTATTTATACAATAATTTTATAATATATATCATTCTTTTTATTATTTTGAATAGACATTCAACATTTGATTTTTTCTATAAATATGATTTAAAAAAAAAAATTACCATATCAAAAAAATTTATAATTGTATACAAGGTAAGCATACTCATTACACATCCATAAGTTATATTATATCCATTAAAAATAATAAAGATACGTGGACATGATTTATTGTTTGAATAAAAACTTCAAATTTTGCCAAAATTTGACAAATTCATAAAAATTTGCAAATTATTTTATAGTCAAAAATGTATAAAATGTTTAATTTTAATAGATTATACTTAAACGTTTAATACAAGGTTTTTGTCATAAATAGTTTATATTAAGACAAAAAATAAAATACTTATATATTTACTTGGTTTAATTTTATAGATATTTGAAGTTAAAATTTTAACGAAATTCGATGAAATTTAAAAATATTTTTCTTGGGGATTTGAAACTTTTATTATTTATATTATTATTTTATGTTATTAAATGTTGTATGCACAGTGATATTTTCAAACATTTAGATCGATTTTATGCTATTGTCTATTTATATTTTGTACCGTATTACCTTAAAATAAATTACTATAATATTTAATAGCAATAAATTAATATAAAAATAGGCTGACATACCGCCTTCACTAAGAATCGTTTTTCGTATGTAAAAACTTATCATTGAATTGAAATTTAACACATATATTATAGCACGGATTCTCAACCTTTTGAAGTCCGTCCCCCCTTCCGTGTTATTGTATAAGGTCACCACTACAAGATTGAAGTACGATTATATATAATATATATATGCATACGTATATCCTATACATATTTAAAAGATAGTGTATTATAATATTAAATTAACTTTTTCAAGCATGAAATTTTAAACTTATTATTATTAAATAAAAACTAATGAGATGGTTGACACTGTTTAGCTTTAATTAATTGTTTAATGTCAATAATTTGTTTTTAATAATGGTAATTAACATTTTCATGTTTTGTGGTTTTTTAAAAATGTTCACGCCTCCATAACTGAACGCGCCCTATAAAGTTGAGAAACATTTTATTACAGTGACCTACTCAATAGCAAGTTACACTCAACTCTCACTGTAAAACAAAGTGATTACCTACAATCCCCATTTTTTAAATTCATT
The DNA here is from genome assembly GCA_014851325.1 of Pentalonia nigronervosa. Taxonomy (NCBI): domain Eukaryota; kingdom Metazoa; phylum Arthropoda; class Insecta; order Hemiptera; family Aphididae; genus Pentalonia; species Pentalonia nigronervosa. Next base: position 120,072 of record JACXSJ010000431.1, on the reverse strand, counting down.
TAAATGTATTAAATAATTTTTGACCAGTAATTAAAAACTGACTGAAGATCTAGACAATACAATTTTATACTAAACATTTTTTTTTTGCTTATTATTATGGATATTTACCTGAGGGTGCTCTAGACCCTTCCCGATGTTTTTTTCGTATATCAAACTTGAGTTCATTATTTTATATACATTTCTTGTAATATATTGAATAGCTATTCCAGATGCCCTCTGAATCATCATATAATATGCATGATCTAATTAAACTTAATACTTTTTTGCGTTTAAGAATAATATTAGAAGGTTGTGGTATAATCTCTAATTTATACTAGGTATTATATAATAAATATTTTTTTTTATCTTTTATTTCTTAAAATAGATTAATTTACAACTAATTATTTTTAATAATTTTTAATTTATTTTTCAACTGCAGGTGCACTAGGCATTCTTTTTAGATTTAATTTAAAATTTGAGTTTAACCTCTTTTATATTTGACAAGTATTTTTACATGTACCTATGGTGTACCTGTTACCAGTCGGTTCAAATTTTAATACAATAATACCAAATGTTTATAATGGAATTTTCTTTTGCAAATATATTTTGATATCAAACGCCATGAATATATAAACAATACATAGTAACATATTCACATTCATATTTTATGCATTTTAGAAATACTTTACGAATGTAAATTGAGTTTTATAAACATTATATATATATATTTAAAAGTATTATTACTAAGTAGTACTTCACAGTTTATATGTATATTATAATATAAACATATATATATATATATATATTTATATATAGTTATTTCATAAAATACAGAGCAGAGTCTAAAAGATACCACCAGTTAGTCAAATGTGTTAATGATATGTTATAAAATAACTAAAATAGTTTTTTTTTCAATAATTAATCTTTACAATAATAGATTTTTCATTAATCCACGAAAATTAGTTTATATTTTGTGAGATTTTCTTGAATATTATCTATACACTATACATTAAAATTCTTTACACTTTATCATTAATCCAGCATTGTGATACATTCATTTGTATTGGTGTAAATAAGTTTCACAGTATGTTTTAAAATACATTTTTTTATTTATGTCTTCTATTTTATGCTGTATTTTTTTAAAAATGTTTAAACAATTTTGAAAATTATTTGATGGTGTATTAAATATAGTAAATCTATAATATATTTATCAGATTTATATATATACATATTTTATTTTTTTTTTTTGAAAAAATATGTACACTATATAATTAATACTATATAAATACTACATAAATTACAACAAAACATATGTTGTGCACGATTTTTCTCTGTTCTGGGAAAATCAACATTATGTAAGAAATGGACACATTACACAAATATTGTGATATGCAATATAAAATTATCATAAATGTTAACAGAGTTTCGAATTAGATAAACTGTTTTTAAAAACTGCCATTTTATTTTTATTTAAAACTTAAGCAAATAAACTAAAAAGTCAAAAATATTTTAAGATGTATATTTTTTAAATAAATAATTTATGTAACTGTTTATTTTGTACAATTGTATGTATAGTGTCGTATACATTAAACTGCTATATTCATATCGTTTTATAGTAAATTAAAATTAATTGTAATTTTTAGTTTTTTCCGCCACTTTAAACCACTTTATATGTAATAATAATAAATACAAGTTAGCGATTTTTTTTTCGTGACATTGTTTTCAGAAACTGTTGCGTCTAGTGGTTTTGTGCAGGAAGTAATTTGCATGTACTGAGTTTTCCGTCGGAGGCTCGTTTCCAGTTTCCGGGTTTTTGGTCCCTTCCCTCCCAAACTTCATCCAAATCCATTGCTAAGGAAATCGTGGTCACAACTTTGGCAAAGACTTATAATGCAGCGCTTCATCTCCGGTCCACGTCCCATAAATAACAATATTCCCCAAAGGAAAACAATAATCCTATACACACAGAATAATTGTAGGAAAAAAAACAACATTATAGTAACTAAAAACAATAATATATTTAGTTAGATACTAAAAGATAAATAATAAAATAAAACTCAGGGAAGTTTGTCTGCTGTATAGTAGGTTTTGACTACACCTGTTAAATTTGAAATCATTGCATATGAAAACGATTTTGAGTGGAAATGGTGTGCTAGCCATAATTTTTAAGAATATAATATTTTTAGTTATATAAATTATTATAATGTATATAAGAAATTTGTTTTTTTTTTATTATTTTGCGTAACTAGGGTGGCTAAAGAATTGGGCTTAACTCCCTAAATCACGTATTTAGATCTCCCTCATAATTTTTTTTTTGTATGGTAATTTGATTTCATATACTTTGTTATTAAGTTATATAATTTGATAGGTACCAACAAAGAGTGAAACAGTGTAAATAGCTTGATGGTATATAATAAAGTTAAATATTTTTAAAATATCACTGTGTATAGAAAATAATGATGTACATTATAGCAATAACTTTCAAGTATCCATTGTTAATATTTTTTAAATTATAATATATAATATTTAAAATCGTTACCTAGTAAAAAAAAACTGTTTTAATTCATTTAAATTACTTATTTCGTCAAAGTTAAAATATCAAGACTTTGGACTTAGACAATTTTCTATCAATAATTATACAAAAAAAAAAAAAATAAATTTTAAAATTTTAAATGCATATAAATATCTTAATTAGGTATAAACATGCTGTTGTGTATACAAAATGAAACTTTAAATAACAGTTTGTTTAAATGTATGTCATAGTGTTTAAAGTTTTGACAATTAATTTTTTTTTTATGTATAACAAAATAATAAAAACTGTTTGAGAAAAATCGTTAGAATAGACGTTTGAATATTCAATTTTGTCAAAATCAGAACTTCAAACCCTTATAAAAAATAATATATAGCTTTACGCTAAACTTTTTTTTTTTTAATACTGATAAGAAATCTTACGAGGAACGTTGTATTATATTTTTAATATTTTTCATTTAAAAAAGAAATTTTATTTTTTCAAATAAAAAAAAGTCAAGAGTTCAAATTGTAATATTCATAAATAGCTCAAAAAGAGCTAAAAGATTTTTAAAATGTTATAAGTGTATAAAATGCTAATATAAATATAATTTAGTCAAAAATCATTAATTATTTTCTGTTTAAGATTAAAGTATTTGTATTGCTTTAAAAAGAGAAAAAAGAGAAAAAATATAAAATAATATAATTATAAAACCAAGACAACAGCAAAAAACACATTAATAAAACACATAGACTTAAATTACAATACAGGAATGAAAATGGCGATAGGGGCCTTTAAAAAGTATTGCAATCAAAAGTATTTACAATATAGCAGGAGAACCAACACTGGACCTAAAATGAATAAAATTCACACTTTTATACGCTGCGAGATCATCAAGACTAACAAATAATTCAGTATCAATGAACAATATAACACTAGAACTACAAAACAATTAAGACCATTCTGAAATACCTCAAATAATAAAAAAAATAATAATAATAAGCCTTCCGTGGATAGGCACATATAATATAAATTTAGATCTAAACTCACTATATAAAGAAAACATACCTCCAAATATATATACCTCGTATATATATATATATATATATATATATATATAAATCTACTTAAAAGTACTATTGGACATCTAACCGAATTTCAAGAAATATATACTAATGCTTCCAAAAATTATGAAGGAGTGAGAATATCCATCAACAATTTGCAGTCATCGTTTAAACTACCATCAACATGTTCCATATATACAGCTAAAGCAGTGGCTATACTTCTGACTATCAAATTCATAAACAAAAATCACAATCAAAAATATATCATTTTAAGTGAGTCGTTAAGCTCTCTTATCAGCGTAAATAACAAATTTAACCCTAGTGACATGTCAATACAAATCCAAAACAGTCTAGAAGAAGCAAATAATAGAATAACATAATTTTTCTTTTATGGATATCTAGATATATAGAAATAGATGACAATGAAAAAGCAGATAAACAAGCCAAACTTGCTATTCACTCAACTGACGCACAATACGTCAACCTATCCACGTACACAGATGTAAGAAAACAAATAAAACAAAACACAACCTCCATATGGCAAAATATATGGGGCACCCAAACAAACAAACTAAACCAAATCAAGCAAACAGTAAAAAGATGGAAAAGAAACCCAAATATTAGTACAACTAACGAAAAAAAACTAAATCGGGCCAGAATTGGACACGCAAAATGACACACGAATATTTGATGGTAAAAGGTAACCCACCAATATACCAAGTATGTGGCACCACACTCACATCAAGCATATCTTTAATGAATGCATCCAGTACGAAAAACAAAGAGAAGAACTCGACATAAGCCATCTTACTCGGAAAAGTCTTGGTTTAAATCCTGTCAACGAAAGCAAAACAGCAAAGTTTTTTATAACAATAAAAATATTAAACCTAATATAAGGAAAATCCAACAATTTTTAAACTGTATTTATTTAAATAATAATTTATTAAATAATAATTTTATTTTTACTTATTTTTTTTTTTTTTTTGTATTTTTCTTCGTTTTGTATCTTTTTTTTCGGCTTTAACTGTATAAGACACAATTAAAATGTAAATGCATGTATAATGAATGTAATGCTAATGGCATTAGATGTTGAAGCAGAAATGTAAAAAATTTCAAGATCAATAAAAATAAAAGCCAATACATTTATTATTCTGCTTAAAATCTAAATAAATTTCTGACAACAAAAAAACCATTAGTTATACATGGTTTTCAATACAAAATTACGTTTATTCAACATATTATTATTGTATTGATATATTATTATACACGCATAGGGTAGGATGAAATACTGATATTCATCAAGGATCATAGTGGATTACGAGTAATTACTAGTAGCACACTTAAGCAGAGGGTCAGCGCTCGGTTAAGGAAACAATTTCCATTGAACGCAAGATACCATGAAATTAAATTTTGTTACAGTTTATCGTAGTTTAATCGATGTTTACATTCAATAAATGTGTCCGACGTAAAAAAATGTTAGCCAATAATATATGTTTGTTGTTTGATTTTTTTCTTTTTAATAATTTGAATATAAACATAGAAGAAAGGGCCATCGTTACACATAACTTGATGCCGTTGAATCACGATAACTTGAAAAATTCATAACTCAAATTTGTTTCTTACCTATTGAAGTGTTTATAAGTTATATATAAGATACTGAACTCAAAAAAATCAATACATATGTTGAATTTATTTGTATTTGCTTTGGTATTCGAACTCTCGAGATTCGACTGTATACACACAAACGTATTATACACAACACTCAATAATTTGTATGATTTGTCTATGGAGTATAATTAGACTAATTTAGCATATTTGATATTTCTGAAAAATGTGTACAGTTTATTAAGTTATTTACAGTAAATATTTATACTGAAGCATATCAATATACAATATTTATCCTGCTTTCTTTTATAACAATGCATGATAGGTAATAACACCAGTCGTGATTATGGTCAATGCATAACCAACAGTAATCATGGTATAAATAGTATATGTGGTATTGATTGTTATCGATTATAAGATTGGATGAAAATAAAAATTGTAGTCAAAAATAACATTATTCATAATGCATTTATACTTACCAACTTATATAACTGAGTACATGTGATTTGAAGTTTAAACGCTTATAAAAAAAAAAAATTATGAAAAAATTATGCGTATGTATTTTTAATATTTTTGATCTACTAATATAACAACTTAAGAGGAACTTTATATTAAATGTTCAAGCAATTTAACTCAACGAATATTTTTTTATCAATATTTAAAGAAAAAAAAATTAAAAAACCGAAAATTTCTTAGGCCTACAATAAGCTCGACAATTGTCAAAATATGTTTATAATTTTTTTAGTCTATAGAAAATGCTAAGCTCAATATATGATGAAAACTTCAAATGTTTGTGGTTATTCCTTTTTGGATTAAACAAAATAAGAAAATGGTTCTCTGAGAAACCGGGTAAATATCCAATGATTAATTTCAAACGCTCATAAAAAAATAGCTTTACTTTCCGGTAAATTTGATTATTTTTTTAAAAAGTAAATTCTTTAGTGAATTTCATAATTAAAAAAAAAAACTGCAAATTTTGGTGACTTTTTCGTATTTTGTTGAAATTTTAAATCTAGACGTTTTTTAAAAACCTTTAAAGACTTACATTTAATTTTTTTTTTTTTTTAATTTTCATTTACAATAAGTTATGAAGAACTTTGTAGAAGATTTTCAGATTTTTTGACCAATTGAAAATTTTTTTATCGTCAATAAAAAAAAAAAATATATATATATATATATATATATATGATTATATCTATAAATTGCTCAAAAAAAGGTAAAATATATTAAAATCATTATTATATATACAATTTGCTTACGTAAATGTTATTATTTACGGTATTATATCAAAAAATAAAATCTATTTTGTTAAATATTGGCTTTGCATAAAAGTTCCCATTTTTTTCTTAATTTTTTTGTTGTTTTTCGCAATGCATTTAAAAAACTATTGGGAATTATTTGCTTTTGACCCCTTAAATAACCAACTTTATTTGCTTTTCTATCGAAAAAAATGTTGATGAAGAAAATCGGAACACTTTTATTGCCCTAAAACGTGATGACAGACACAAAAAAAAACACACACACACCCTTGTAAAATCAATACAATCCTCGCTTCGCTCAGAATCAAAAATTGAAAATGTCTGTATATTTGTCGTAGATAACCTTACAATACTCTTTTAAAACCTACGCATCTAGGACTAAACATATTATATTTAATCTAGTCTTGATTATTCATCATGACTTATTCCAGGGCAAGTTGTTTGAATATTTTGTCTGTTCTACATGTAATATTAGATAATAATAAAAAAAATGAATTCAGCTAATGTTCGCTGAAAATTAAGTATTAAAATATGTTTTTATTTAAATAAAGGTTTATACACATGTATGGATTAGTATAATGAATTTTCTAAACCATTAACTTAAATAAATAAGAATTTAACAGAAACGAAAAATAAAAACATAATAATAATAGTATTATCCTTTTATACAATAAGCTATTATAAAAAGCCGGGCAGATAACAAAGAAAAATACTGGTCCTCCTCTCACTTTGCTATTCCTGCCACACTGTAATGGTATATTAATATTAATTTTTATTATTATTAGTGGCAGAAACCATTTGAAAATAAATTTAAAATAAAAGTAAATTTTGAATATTCAATATCATTTATTAGGTTAGTGTTATTTTATTATGGAATTTTACTTGTAAATAATTACTTTTAAACTAAAATGTTGGAGTCAATAAATCATTTGTGTGGAAAAAACTAATTTGATATATAAAGTTAATGCTTGTTTTAACTATTGACTTAAAATGTACATACATACATACATACATATACATACATACATACATACATACATATATATATATATATATATATATATATATATATATATATATATATATATACACATAAATATATTTTTTTCTAAATAGACAAATAGTTAATAAATAATTTTTTTTTTATAAAATAATATTACATACATGTTCTAATATATAGTAAATTTATATTCATTTTCTTTTAAAATGTTCTGTATTTTATAAGGAAATAGTTGTTTTATGTAGATAAATAGAAAGTTATTAATATAAAACAAAAATATTTTGTGTTCAAAATGTTTACATTATATAAAAGTACACAAACATCGGTTAATAATTGAATGTTACTCATAAAAAAAAAAAAAAACTAATTTGTGAAATTAAAATGCCATAATGTATACAATATTCTGTTTGTTTTCTTTTATCTGGTACCAAAATTCTATTAAAGGACTTAATTGAGAAAATATGCTTAAAACAGTGTAATTTTGGTATCTTGAAGGCTCAAGAAACCGAAATATCGTTTCATATTATCCTTAGTTATAACCTTATAATTTTATTTTGTTATATAAAATATGGAAATAATGATGAATAATTGTTAAACTAGTTTTTAAAATTAGTTATTTTGATTAAAAGCAATACAGTTTATAACTTTACTGATTAGTAATTACATAAACACTGTAAATAATAGTTTACAAAATGACTAATATATGCTGTTTTAACACTTCACTTAACAATATTATTAGAAACTATAAAATACTATGGGTCTATATTTCGTATGTGAGATCTTGTATAAATTGTCAAGATTTTTACTGAGTCATACACTTTGTATCGACACTTGAAAAAATTAAAATTGTTTATATATAACTTAAAAATATTCAAGTATTTAAAATTTCTTTCTGTATAGAAAATAATAATTTATGTTATGGTGAAATGTTTTAAGTATCTACGATTAATATTTTTTTAATCACAACAAAATAACAAAAAACATTAGTTTACGTGTGAATATCTAATTTTGTTAAAAATTTAATGTCAATAACATATAAAAATGTTCTTGGAGTTACACTTTATATTGAACTTTTTTTTTACTTTCCAGTAAAAAAAAAAAAAACTTATAATAAACATTGTTTTACATTTTCAAACTATAGGCGTTAAAATTAGATATTTTATGAACTTTAAGCTGCAGAAATATGTACTAATTATTTGTAATTTTGAAGAATTTTGTAAATATGTGTTTTTTTTTTTGTAATGTTTATAAAACAATTATTGCTAAATATCTATGTATTTTTGATATTTTTAATTAATGTAAGAATAATTAATGAGATACATTGTATTAAAGTATCTAGTTTTTTTCCTCACAAAAAAAAAAAAATGTTATTATGCATAAATCAAAAAAAAAAAAAACAACTAAAAATAATTCAAAACTTTCAGATGTCTATAAGTAGCAGAAAAGAACCAAAATATTTTGAAATGTATAACAAATCTACATAGATTTCATCATAAATATTCGGTCGAAACTTCAAATATTTATTTAAATTTTTAATTTTGACCGTCAAAAGTACCAATTCCATCTGATTTGCTACCATAAACTAATTTCAATGTTGAAGATGAAAATGTTAACTGAAATAAAATTCTTAGAAAAAAAACACACATCACTGTAAAATCAATACATCCATCGCTCCACTCAGAGTTTAAAATTATATTGGCATTGTAAGATCAATACATAAATACATCTGCACTTGCAGGCTATGAAATATATTTCATAAAAATCTATTTATCAATTTATTGTTTTATATTACGTGTTTTTGGGAATGATGTATTATTATAGTTAATAATTTATGCATCACTTTTTGGTTTTTCGTATCTAGGTTAAAAATTTGAAGATGTGATGTTTAAAATTAAATTTTTTTTAATAGGTTAAAAGTAAGTTTTTGTTTTTAAATACCGTAATCCGGGTATCAAAGTTGTATTTGACTGTTACTCATAAATCATAAAACATAGTTGTTAGAACTCCTTTCAATGATTATTTAATTAATTGTTAAACATTTTTCTTTGTCGAATAGTGATATCAATAAGTTTTAAATGGCACATAAGTATATCAACAATTATATTAATATAATTCATTTAAAGTGACTATTTCGATGTCCTTTAAAATGTATTATATGCATATTAAAAATCTTAACATGGCTTTGTTGGTGATATTAAAGAAAAAGGATCGTAGTAGTGTGATGGTAATGGTGATAATAAAGTATTTTTTAAAAGCAGTAGATCGTGATGTGGAGCGTTAAAGCAAATTATTAGACGTTATTGAGTAGGACGTAAAATGAAGACGTGAACGAGATAACTGTACAAAGAATGGAGATTCGTATCAGTCTGACCAATCCCATTATAGGTGCTGATAGAAAATAATAAAAATAACTTATTAAATAGACTCTGATAGAAACAATTTAATTGTATGATGCAATATGCGATGAATTAAGCTCAAATTACACAAATCGAAGAGACCGCCGTAATAGAAGCAAAACACACGGTCGAATTGTTCAATTGGATTTATTAAACCTACTTTAATAATAATATTATGCTGTAGTCTCATCGGATAGTATTATTGCAGGTAAAACAAAAAGATCTCAAACTCATAATCATCGTTGGGATGCATACGGTTAATAGATGAATCTTCGTTCATATGCGTTTCTTTCTGTTTTATCGGATGTGCAGCAGTATTGGCCGTAGTCCGTAGAACATCGGAACTAACCGGATGGTTGACTGGGTGGATGGGGTAGGTGGCGTAGGTGTTTGCTCACAAATTACAAAACGAAGTCTCTATACACCGCACACATAACTCGATTTCCGCGGCGGCTCACAGTCTTTTGTATAATACATCATGTTATTGTTATTATTATTATTATTATTATTATTATTAGTAGTAGTAGTAGTAGTACAATGTTTATGACGAAAGTACACACGCACTGTGCACGAGTTATTATCATAGTAATTATTATTATATCGTTGTAACGCCGCCGACGCCGTTATATACGTGTAACCGTTCAACGGAAGGTGGGCCCTCCGCCGTTCACACCGCGGCACGTGTGGTCCCTGTATTATACTGTTTGCTCACAATTACCATATTATACACACACGCGTAGCACAGAGATTTCCTGCTGTAGTTGCGACTTGAGAGTACTGCCAAGCCTCCGAATCGGAACTCACCTCGCATAGTACTATGATATATAGGTATGTGTATTATACACGTATACGTCCGACCACCAATCCAGTCCATGTCGTTGTCAGAGAATTTTTCGCCGACCGACTAGATGCGTGCCGTGAATCATATGTTTTTTTCTACAACAATCTCGAAAGCAATAATATTAATATAATCACGTCAATATCGTTAAGTCCGTTACATTATTGTATCGTGGCTAACATCAAAACAGTCAACCAAATTTTGATTTATTTGTTGACACGGTATCTTACGTACATCTTAAGTTTATTACACTGTTTATAAATAGATTTCACAATGAATATTATGATAAAACTGTTTTATATAAGTATTGATGGAAAGCTTCACTTCCGTCTCGTCACATATGGCCTAAAGTTTTTAATTTCCTAACGAATATGGATTTTATTATTACATTTAGGGTTATGATGTATAGATTGCGAATGATCGTATAAGATAAAACAGACATTTTAGATTTCTTACAAATTTTATGCCGCACAAGTGTCTGATCTAAATCGTATTTCAATAGTGAAAACTTTATTTTCGATAAGTACGCACTTTCTAAAATAATACATGTTTTATTATATCAAATTGGTTTATATCTTGAAACTTGCCAATTCTATGATACTGCGTTAATGTAATATATAATTTATCTTATAAAAATAAATTTAATGCTTCCTAATTTAGTATTCAACTCAAATTTTCAATATTTGAATATTATAAATATTTGTAAGTTTGAAATGCAAACTTAAATAGTAATAATATACCATATTATTGCGTAGTATCGAGATAAAATAATAAAATATTATCTATTTATTTATACAGCATTTATAAGGTAAGGTCACTAGTATACAATGTAGAAAACTGTCAAAACTTTGGGCTTAAAACAAAATACACTATTTATTATAAATTAATAAATAAATTTCTACTGTTATTCATGTTTTAATTACAACAAACAAACGTTTTATCAAAAACTGGTTTTGAGAACAATTTTTTCTTTTTCCCCAATTTATTTTTATTTTCCCGGAGTATTTTCAAAAGTACCAGGAATATTTTATTTTTGACCCAACCCCTCAACTCTTATAGTTATAATTCTTGTAGATATTTTTCAAAAAGTAATTTAATTAACGTTTGCTGGACATTATAAGATTTTCAAAATATTTTGTCTCTAGTAATATTCGTATTTATAGATATTTGGGATTTTCAATTTTTGAAATTTGTTTTGATTTATTTATAGTATAATAGCATTTTTGTTTTTGAATAAATATTTTAAAATTCTTATACATTACTTAAATCATAATTAAAAAATTTCAAAAAAAATTCACAAAATCATGTTATGAAGTTCAAATTTTTACAAAATTTGCCAAAAATTTGTAGTTTTGTAGTTTAAATGGCATACATTTTTTAAACACATTAAACTTGCAAATGTTAAAATCCTTCAAGGTTATTAAGAAGAGGTTTTTTTTAAATGGTAATAAAAAAATTACTTAAATTAAATTACGATATTGAAAGCCATAAATAGTAGTTTTTCTGACTGATGAATATTAAGATTTTGGCGATATAAATATTCAAACGTATAATAACGATTTATCCTCCAACAATTTTTATTATTTTCTAATTTTCTTATTAAAATTAGAAAAAAATTACTATCTGTATAACACATGAAAAAAACCACAAATATTTAAATTATCATTTTTAAAATTCAAATTGTATGATTTTTTAAAAATATTCAGAATAATTGTAAGCTATTTATATAAATATTTTTAAAAAATGTAATTTTTTACTTCAATAAACTAAAAAATAAATGTTTTATAAACTTTGTTTTTATTTTGATGCATATGTTTTGTTTGATAAATGAGAATGTGGGAATTATTAACATAATTAAAAATAACATACTATTTCACACAAACAGAGACTCTTGAGTGAGTTTGAAGTATTTGCCGTAAGAAATGGCTCTAATCTCATATCTTTGTGGACTGTTCTAAGATCAGAGAAAACGCAAGAAACTATTAGAATGGCATTCCTGAGGGTGTTACAGCTTACTGAACAAATTAGTGTCATGAAATTAGCAGACAACCATGGTTTAACAGCTGTGGCTACTGGCTATCTTACTTGTATAACATAATTCCTAAGCACCGATGTAGAAATAGTGCTATTATATTTTGATTACGTTACAATAGAATTGGTTATATATATATATATATATATTTAAATAAATAGTTAATGAAAACAAAAACTATCATTAAATCTATTGCATGATATTGCAAAATTTGAATGAATTATTAAAATAATGTTCTATATACATGTAAAATATTATAATTAATTATTTTTAGACTTACTATATGGGATCTTTTTTATAGAATTGTATTCGCTGAAAAAATATTTGTTTTTACATCATAGTATCGTAATTTATTATATCAAAAGAATACTATATTAAACTGCCTCAGTTTTAATTTCGCTGTGCATTAATAAATCCGAGACACTTTATTTTATTTATATTTTATTATTTATATTAAGACCTAAATATATCATTTGTCGGTACAAGAAACGTTAAGTATTTGTCAAGAACTCCATAATGTGCCCTGTACGTTATTATTCTGTACAACATTGAACGATACATTGGAATGTTAGAACCAGTACAATGTACATGCTTGCTAATATATTTCGAATTATTTCAAAATAATATATATATATATATATATTATATATATTCACACAGAGTATACACACTAAAATTCATTTAAACTTATGAACACCGACTACATTCTATTCATTCCAAAAGCAAGAAAATTCAAATTTATTTTGCTATAAGTACAATATAAATGTATAGTTTCAATACATTAATTATCTTTAGTAATAAAATATAATGTTTATTAATTAAAAATGATTTTGTATGAAAATAGTTGTACAGCATATTAGTATAACATGCAATAAATGGAGAATTGATTTCAAATACAAAATAATAATTGAATTTATAAAATTATACATAATATATTTTCGATCTTTCATATTTGTTATAGGGGAGCATTAGTTTATGACATGGTATAAGATTTATGATAAGGTCATAAAAAAGTATTTACATAAAATAAAGATTTTATTTTTATCATTGAATTACATTTTCAACGATCTCTATATATATTTTATTTGTTTTAAGATTTTTAATATTATATTTTATGAATAGATAACATTTTTGCTACGCGAAGATTTACCAAGAAAATTGCGGTTAGTCTTCTGATTTCTTCGGAATTTATTTATACGTCATAGAGACATTCACACCATTATTCAATAAACGAAAGTAACTTGAAAAATGTCAAAACTCGTAAATGAAAAAAAATGTATCTTGATATTAATATAATTTATAAATGTATATATACATTAATTATTTTTTTTCGTGCAAGATTTCAAATTACATTTTAAGTTACAAATATAATATACTTAAATTTTCTTAACTTTGTAATATCATTTAATAAAATAAACTCAAGTTAGATTTTATACTAATACTAAATCAAGTATAAAATATAAAATTATCATATATTTATTTTTAAAAATTATTTTCTAATAAAAATGAATAAAGAATATAATGCTTTTAAATAAAAAAAAAGTTGAATTTAACATAATATTATGCTGTATTTTTTAAATGAAATTAATTAATTAAATGTTCATTTAGAATATACATTGGTTATTTCATAATTTCATCTAAATTAACTGTATTTGTACATTTGTTAATAAATTATAAATTTAATTTATATTTACTAAACAAAAAGTAGTTAAACTATTGTGTTTAAGATTTTTTTTTTTAGTTTTAACTTTAAGGTCTTAAAAATATTTTTGATATTCTAACTAGAACAATGGTAATTAATTTTTTGGCTTATTTGAAATAAACTAATTTATGATAAAACTTATACTAGTTGGTTTTAATGCATTTTATAATAATACGAGTTTTTATCTGGTATAAAAAGCTATGTAAAAGATACTGTTAACTTCCAAAATAATAAATGTACGATTTTGAATCATTGAATATGCGTATTATTTACTATGATTTAAAATTAGAACAATTTTACTTTTCAGGCGTGAGTGACAAAAAATGTAGACAACAAAGTTGTAAAATAAAACGTTGGGAGAAATCTAAATATTCTCAAACCAAACAAATGCATAATGCATATTGTATTATGTTGTAACATCACTTTAAGCCACTATAACTGTTAGTATATGTGTTCAAAAAGTACAAGTTTGTACAATATATTATAATAATTGTAAACGTGAAAAAAAGTTTTTGTATAATATAGAGCCTAACTCTACTACGAATAAAAAAAGTTATGAAATAAAAAATAACATGACTATTATCTACTGTTAATATAATTATATAATGTTGGATAACAAAATTAACGGCGAGTATACTATATACAATATTATCCTTGATATATTGTTCAGAATTTAAAAAACATTATTGATATAATTATTTTAACTATAGAAATATATAAACTTGATAGGTATTATGTATTTTTAGTTTATTGTAGTAAACCGTTAAGTCAAATTTTATAATATTTTTTAAAAATATTTAATTATTCACCGGCGTTTTAATTAGGCAAATCTAGTGCATATGTGTGTAGAAAATAAATAATATTATATTGTTGGTTATTATAATATGATTGTAGATTGTAATTATGTACATTTTATGAGCATAATATATACAAATACTAGATTGATAATAATAATAAGCTGATTATAATAACTTTTTTGAATGATTCTGATTGGAGTTAATAATGATTCATAATGGTTGTCATAATACTTATCATATGATGTTATAATATAGACTAATTCATTTCAATATCAAGCCTTTATTCTCGTTCTGTAATATAAGATTAGATAAAATCGATAAAAATAATAAATAATGGTGTTCAAACAATGTGCGTATTTTAGTCGAAGATTAAAATTATAATTTCGTTAAAATGTAATAAAAAATAATAACAAATTCAACACAACGTGTTTTTATAGTTAATTTTAAAGACAGAGTGTTTGGGTTTTTCAATAATATTTAAATACTAATAATTAAATTATAAATTCTGAAAAGAGCAAAAATATATTGGTTAAAAAAATTATATTGTCTAGTTCGTACTTTTAGGGTTAAAAATAAAAATTCTTCAGATTATCTTTAAAATATCTATATCATAATTCTGTTTTCACCGTTTTATGGTACCGACTTATAAGTCAATAACAGCTATTGATATAATTGTATGAACCAATATAAAAATAATTCTTATATAATATATTATTCTATTTGTTTATAATAAAAATGTGTTCAACCTATAATGAAATTAATATAAAAATAAATAACTTAAAGCATTATAAATATTATACAATAAATATCTTCATAAACATAATTTTTTTATAAATAGTCCGAGAGCTGAATCGTTTTTAATTGTATAAAACTATTATTGAATTCAAATTTAACTTGTTTATTGTATTATTAATTTTCAGAGACACAGTGTGACATTATAATAATATAATTTATTTTATTTAGTTTAAACAATTATAAAAACTTTATGACAATTTTTATATATATTTTAAAAGTCTAATACAAAATGGTTAATAGTATATCAGAACAAACTTTATCGTGTTAAAAATAAAATTGAAATAGAAAAACATTCTAAAAAGATTAAGTTTAAATATGATAAATTAAAAATGTTGGAAGCATTCAATTTAATTGATTATTTATGTTTAAATCAACTCATATATTATTTGTGTATTATAATAAGTTTATTGGATTAAAAAAAAAATATTTTTATTGTAACATGAAAATATGAATAATTATTATAATACTGAGATAAAATTAAAACGTATATAATACTGTCAAGGACAAATGTATGAGATAAATAACAAATTACGTTTGCGCCTAATTGATAAAAAATCAATTTCCGTCATGGCTTTTATGGTCAGTATAAAACTGTAAAATAATACACACGTATTGATGTCAACATGGGTTTTCTGTTAGACTATTTTAAAATCAATGAACTTAGTTTAATATTTAGTCATGTCAAACAATGGTTGATGTCAGGTGGTCGAACAATATTGTGGCAATTTACAGGCGATGCTGACTGTCTTTAGAGAACACAAAAACGATAAAGTGGAAAGAGCAACTAATTTGAAAATAAAAAAAAAAATGATCCAAGTAAGGGTCGATTTTTAAATAGATCAAAACACAATTATCTGATCCACAGCACTTAAGTAATATTTTTTTGCTTTCTTTCGTGTTTTTGTTTATCGCACTGAGCTGCGACAAAACTTACCACTCTCGTGGCAAGCATATAGTATAAATCCACCATAGACACACGGCTGCCGCGATGATAATTCTAACAATAAAACAAGGGTAAACATCCCACCCCTCACTGCCTCTCGTCCCGACGCCGCACCGTCGCTTATAAAACACTGTGTGTCACTACCGCTGTGATTTATTACCGTGCCCACGTACTACGTTCCCGCTATTAAAAACCATTAATAATCCAAAAACCGCGCACATTATACTGAATTAATCCCCGAAGTTGAGAGAACGGCCATCGGAGGTATGGGCCGGATGATAGGGCTGTTAGCGTGTGGGGAGGGCTCCGGGGCAACGCACACGCAAACGGACAATTTTTGCATATATGTTTCCCGCACGGTTATAGAAGCGGATGGCACTTCCATACGCCGAGTGCAATACGCACTATACTTTGCTCACTATCGATTTCAGCGGTGTGAGTGCTGGCCTAATCCCAAAACCCACGTTGATTAGGGCATGGGCAAATTATAATATTAATATTCATAGTATATACGACATATTATATATTCCATTAGACGTGAGTGCACGCTCCGTATGAAGAAAATAATTCTCACAGCCGATATAATCATCCGAAACCCATTTTTTCTTATTTTCGAATTTCAATAGTATCGCACTATGTAGTACGCACACAGAATATTATGCTATATTATGCACACTGCTATACCATCATAATATTATGAAGTATTATCCATTCGTGGTTTTTACTATATGCAACTATGTAGAGCTAATATCCGTGATAAGTAGTGAATATAATTATAATTTGTAATCGTAAATCATTAGAAATAAAATCTATTGAGTTATCAATCCTTCATCGATATAAAAAGTTATTGAAATATGTTTTAATTATTAAAATATATTATATGATATCAATAAAAAAAAAAAAAAAATAATAAAAAA
>JACXSJ010000431.1:91643-102136 GCA_014851325.1 Pentalonia nigronervosa | reverse complement strand
TTAAACATTTTAAATTGTCTATATTTGAAAATTAAGTGAATTATTTACACATGCCGGAAAAAAAAAAACTCTAAATAGTTATCCATAGACATTTAACATATTCAATTATGTTTTTAACATTCAATAATGATTTTATTTGTTGACTATTTAAAAAAGTATATAATAGTTATAAAATAAGTGTTCGTATAAAATACATTACAATAAAATAAAATAATTAAGTTTCAATATTAATTAATGTAATTAAAAAAATTATAAAGTTAATATAGTAAACTAATTATTATTGAATCAATAAATGATTACAGGTTTATGTATACTGACCGTTTCATTTGATTTTTTTTTATAATGGTTATAATTTGATTAAGTCAACTGATTACTAAAATAATATTCTAAATTAGCTATTTACACTTAAAGTAGTTTACCGAAACGTTGTTGGCACATACTTAAACTTTACATTTTTTTGTTAACCATATATATAATGTACTAGGTGTGTATTTATGTGTAATAAAATTACAATATATATATTTTTCTTATTCTAATTTAACTACATGCCTCATGATCTGACGCCAGTGTTTTCAACACTGAACGATATCACCCTAAGGGGCACTTTAACTATCCAAGGAGGGGGCAATGGAAGTTACAAGCTCAATCGGGGCGTAATATTAAATAAACTTATTCGTAAATGCGTTCTTTTGTGTACCTACTTATTCGTGCAGTTATAATTATGACGAGGGGTGCCTAGCTGTGGGATTTTTTTTAATAGACGGTAAAGGAAAACATTAAAAGGTTAGAATCTAACCTAGACTCGCGAGTCTTGGCGCATTATTATTTTTAATAGGCACTTTATAGTATGAAATATGTTCTTAAATATAGATTTTGATTTTCTATTGTCATCTTCTAATGTTTTGTAAATCAGTAAAATAAATATATGTGATTCTGAGAGTATATAATGAATAGATCGAAAACAGTTTAATATATCCGTTGAACATTTGGCGTGATATCCACACTCTGTATTTTATAACAATAACATGATATTATATTTATAAGAACATATTATTATTTCTCGCACAAGAACGAATATTACAAAATATAATACTATGAAATATCAACGTACTTGGAACGACGTTAATAATTTAGTAAAGTATTCTATATCTGCATAGTAATAAAAATAATTACAACATAAAAACGTGTACCTATGGTTAAACCGTAATACTCTCATTTACTCGTACAAAATATTAACGTGAATTATTAGTTTTGTGTTGGGTGAGGGTTCAAATACTAAAACTGCTTTATATATATATATCGAGGGTGGAACCCGGACAATTATTATTGTAAAATGGAAAGTTTTAGATTGAGCGTGACGGACGGCCGCAAAAGTGGCGGGACGTGTAACTGTAGGGGCGGTGTGCGGAGAGTGGTTATTAAAATTCAAGGAAGCCAACCGGCCGCGTGCCATGGGTACCACCGCTGCGTGCAACATTTGTTTCTCGGGATCAAAATTATACGACTCGTCCCCGATTCTCTTGGTCAACCCGTCCTTTTTCCGGCCGATGGTCGGTGCACCGGTGGCGGCGGAAGGGTGGCTGGTGATATTTCGTATTCCGCCACAGGCGCCGATATTCTAAAAAAAAAAAAAAAATACTGCGATCACCGACCCCATGCGGTCTTCTATGCTATTAAAATTCTTTAAACCGAATATTTTCCCAACAATAACGCGAAATAAAATTAATTCACAATGACAATTTTTTTGGCTTTAAAACTCGATGCTGTGAGCTGTGGTTACTGTAGCATTCATTACGTGTTTGAAGTGGAATGCAACGGTTTCACTGCGTATTAACGACACTAGTGTATGATAATATTTAACGTGCGCGTAGATGTGTGGTTTTTCATGCCATGGTATTAATATGTTTGTCAGGATATTGAATATAGTATTATAATATTATATAAACACCAAGCTGATTAAATTGAAATACGCGCGCAAAGATAATACTAATATGTAATTATTATTATCATTATTTCAACCGGATACGGCTGCGGCATACCAAATGTTTGTACGAAAATAAAGCATAACATTGGTGGATGTTGGCTTATAATTTCATTTTGGAATATGTACAAATAGGTACTATACATTTAAGCATGTTCATATATATACCATATTTAACCAAGCATGGATCGTGTTAATACTGCGGCATTTTTATTCTATGGCTCATTCTAAAAATTTTTATATAAGTTTATAAATCATAAAAATCCTATTAAATAATACATTTCGAAGTAATAATCATTGTCGTTTAAAGATAAGAAAGACTAATCGTGAAAGTAAAAACTATAATCTTTATCTACAACGTATATTACTTAAGACTTATATACATTTACACAATGACATTCTCATTTAATTTGTGAAAATTTCATAGGTCAAAATACAATCCTAAAATATATTTTAAAGAATGATCATTATTTTTAATTTATCATAAAAAATGATCATTGAAATCTAATATACCCATAATATTGTAAGATGAGATTTAATAACATGTCGTATGGTACTTATTTGATTTAATAATACTTACATACTTCTCAGTTTCCACACTTTTACAATCAAATCAAAATTGTTTTATAAAAGAAATATAATACCAATTTGGATTATATTACATTTTATATCAGGTACAAAAATAAATGTATATGCCACATATACTATTATTATTTTGATCATATGCATATGTAAAATTAAAAATAAAAGTGCGTTATAGATTTGAATATAATATGGATAGATATATAAATATATATTAGGTCATAGAAAATAAATTCAATAGATTCATTCCACCGGAAATAAGAAGAATAGTACAGTACAACTCAAATACTGTTACAATGGATATTATAATGATTAGGGTAGAGAATTTATTGGAGATAAAATTCATAAAATACTAATAAAAAAAAGTACATTTAATTATTTAGTCAATACATTTTAATAAAAAAAAATAGTAGTTGATGTTGGTTTTTCAATTTTTATAATTTTAGTTTTAGCAATCGAACTGTTTTTTGTAAATCTTATTTAATTCTTAAAAATAAGAAATCACCATATTTTCGAAAATGCTTACGTTATATTGTATAGGTTTTATTTTTATTTATTTTGTAAATTTTTTAATTATTTTTATATTTATATGCACTTTTATTTGCATAGATATTAATATACATATATATTAATAATGGATGAATGATTTGAAAGAATGTAACAATTTTAATATAATAATATTTTACAGTTATCCACAAAAAAAAAAATAATAACTTATTTTTCTTTCAAAGAAGATTTGTCAATTTATTAACCATTGTGAACTTTTTTTAAAACATTACATTAAAATTAAAAATCAAAATATTAGTGTACTTTTGTTTAAAATACTATACAATTTTCTAATTATAATGATGTATAATTTAATGATTTAAAAACCACTATGTCACGATCATTATTTAGTTAGTCATCGTGTATATAAAATAATAATGATAAACACCTAATAAAAAACCTAGAATTACTGGTTTTATATTTATTTATTTATTTTTTTTTTTTGAATTAATAATCTTATAGTTATAATAGCAATATTATTTATATTAGAAGCTGAGATGTGTTATTAAACAATATATATATATATATATATATATATATATATATAACGTATTATTTTCTATTATATTCTCTTGGTATCAATTTTTCATAAGTCTATTCCTTATTTATTAACTAAACTAATTCATATTTTCGCAAATTTCATCCTTAATACATATTTAAACATTCAACTTATATGGGCCTTAAATAATATTATTGTCATATTTTTTTTTTTTTTTGTTATCAATACTTTTTAATCTATTTTTGAAATGGCAGATATAAAATCATTTTATGTTAAAATTTGGTGGCTAATATAAAAAAGTAGAAATTCTTAATAGATTCCAAACTATACACAAATTATATATATTTTCTTGTACTTAATTTCGGTAACATATTTTAAAAATGTTCAAAAAAAAAAATGTATAGAACAATCGATATTTTTTAAAATTATTGTTCTGGATATAATTTTGATTTCACGAGCCATAAGTTATTTTACAGTGTAACTTTTAGATAATATGAAATATTATTATTAATCATATATGCAAAACTTAATAGAAATGCAATTATTTTTTTCTCTTTATATTTATTTTAACTAGCGTTTTTTTATATATGTTTTAATATTTTTTTTATAAATAAAAATGTTCTACAGCTTTATATACATTTTTTAAACTTTAAAGATAAGTCAAAATATTTTTAAATAGTTTTTGATAATGATTTATTGTTTTAAAACTTTTATTTGAACAAAAAAAAACCTCAACTCATATTATTTTATTGTCTTTTACATAGTATATATTTAAGTATAGATATATTAAATTTAGTTATAAGTATTTTATTTCCATTTCTATTTCCTATCATATATGTTATATTGTTATATTTTTAATTTTTTTTTTTTTGTATCTAGAATATTTAATTTAAAAAAAAAAAATGTAAAAATGTAAAAATTCACATATAAATCCCTCTCAATATAATATTATAATAGTACCTGCAAATTTTAAATTACATTACTACTAAATAAGAGACCATCTTATGGGTATAAAAATGTTTTTATAGCAAAAACATAAGATATATTTAAAAAAAAAAAATTAATAATAATAAACATAAAATAAAAAATATATATAAGTATGTCTAAGTATTCGAATTAACCACTCTATGGTATGCAGTAATTCTCTTAATTAAAAACAAAGGATTAAAATAAATAAAGAGATGACTCAGAAGGAGTAATCGTGATTCAACAGCTATATAGTAACTTGACACAATATTTGACATAGTTAGACAGTCGTACGTGCTCTGATTTAATGTAATTTTCTCGACGGTCTTTTTAATGTTACATCAGCCAAGCTTCGTCCTTAATTTCTACGCAATTTTTCACAGTAGAACTGTAGGGAAGTACATTTCAATTTGGAGACAACATCTGCAAAACGGATGTGTCATGGCCGATCCATCTGGTTCGTTATATTTTTCTGACATAATTGTGCACACGACAGAAAATCGAATCAGCGTCATCGCGATAATCTCCTCTGTTGACGTTATTTTTCTTCAGATGTTGTCGAGTCACACATTTTAGACCAAATTCAATATGATTATCTGTTATTTTTAAACTAACTAAACATTTAAAACTCAAATTCATGAAAAGAGTGAGTTATAATTATTTATAAAGCTTTAGATTAGTGAAAATAATATTAAATTAGCATAAAATACAATTTAGATTATTATATATATATATATTTGAACGAGCAGTAATTGTTTTAAGTTTAAATTTAAGTGAGTATTATATAATATAATATAATATAATATAATATAGATATTCGGTTTTTATAGAATTAGCCTTGACCTTAAATGCTATTTTAAAACTAATGCTGAGGTTAAAAACTTGTTATATACTTAAAGTTACACACAAAAACTTAATGATTAGACATTCTCGTGGACAAAAATATAATATCATGTCTAAATCGTAGAAAAGTGACATTGTGAATTTGTTGAAAAAATATTACAAACGTTGTCATAATAGAAATGAATGTTATTTATAACGCAAAATAGCATACAATGTTATTCAATATTTGATCAAAAGACACTGATATAATATGACGGTACTGTCACGTCTTAATGAACAATAACTGCAAAAACGAAAAGTTTAAAAATAACTGTACGGGATTTCTTCATATTTCGAGGTTTTTGACTGGACGTCGTTCACCGCCGGAAGATTTATAAGACAATTGGCACATATTATTATACCGCCATCAGTGGCAGGTCACCCGCGGTGCTCTCGCAATGACTCGGGTGAAAGTTTTCCATCGACGACCACGGTGGTGGTGGTAGCAGCGGCTGCTGTTGTAAAGTAATTTTTCTTCTCCTATATATACCGACTCCTATCCTCTTTCTCGCTCGAACTTGCCGAACAGCTCTCGGGCATTACACGCCACCGCGCCGCTACCATCACCGCGGACGCGAGCCATGAATTATGATCGCCTGGGCGTTAGCAGGCGGGCGGACCGGCAAGGCGGTGTGGTTGGCCCCAGACAAATGCGTTTGATTTACGGCCACCGGACGGCTAGTATTTCAAAAATGGCTTTATTATACAAGGCACTGTGAAGAGATAGATAGAGAGAGAACGTGAGGAGAAGAGAAAAACACGCGCGCGCCAACAGAGCTTTGGTGGAGTGCTGTTGGTGGCGGTGGCTGTGGCGGTGATATTGGGTGGTGTTGGATGGCGATGGTGGTGGTCGGTCTAATGGCAAAAACCAAATTTGCTGACAGGCTGAACGGATTTATCGCCGGGCTCCACAATCGGACAAGACCGATTCAGTGACGGTAGGGCCAGAAGCATAAAAAAACTTATTTGAAAACAACAAAAAAGTTTAAAACGCATTTGCAAGGATTCAACCTAGTCATTCGACACACACACACACACACATATATATATATATATATATATTTATAAATTTTACAGAAAAAATCAACCCTTTTCTGCATTTATATATAAAAAAAACATAGATAACCTACCTATATCTATTATATTCATAGAATCGACATGGCGGGTATGAAAATATAAATTGTCACGGTCTATGATGATTTATTTTGTAATCATATTAGTTCATAACTAATAAAATATCATGATATTAATACTTTAAATATAAACGAAAGCCATATTATTATATAATATTATAAAATGTCCGATTTCTTATTCACTTATAACAGATATTATGCACATTGCAGCTCAAAGTAAATTACTACTTCTTTAACCTCATACAGCTCTACAAAAAGATAATATTTTATTCATTTCAATTTTTTATAGCGACCGATCATTGTAATAAACGATTTCGATCCATCGTAAATATGAATTATGGAACGAATAAATAGTGGAATAATTTGTGTTTGTGAGAACGCGTAGTTTTTTTGTTGAAATAAATAAATATAATCATACGTTATGTTTTATACTATGAGTAAATCATAAGATCGCGTGTGTGACTTTATTGGACAAAATTAATTTTGGAAGGCAATTGTTATTACTTATGAACGTTAAAAAAAAAAAAATTATAATTTAACAAATAACGCTGTTTGAATATACAATAACTCTTTATTGTATATGCATAATTAAGTTAACAATTTTAGATGCATGTAAGGCTCTATAGTCTAGGTACTTATACGATCTTATATGTGAAACGGCTCCGAGTTACCATCTGAGTATGGCTTGAGAGGCTCAGGAAATACATGTCCAGTAAATTCCAGTCATGTAATGAATTCTACTTCCTTTTATAAGCACATCGCATTTACAATAATTTAGAACAACCAGGCAAATAAACAATTCTACACAATGTATAGCCAAAGTATATATTCTACTACTACACTGCAATATATACTCTCATAATACAGTCCTAACCTGCTCTGTGTTTGATACATCTTGTCGTTGCTATATATCCTACGTGAGAGTAGAATACTGATTGTAAAACATTTTTAGAACAGAAAAAATAAATTAAAATTCCTTATAAATTATGTTTATTAAAGTAGCTTATGTTAGACACACTTAGCTTAGTATCTGTAGGTGCACTATTCATACATTATGGGTACATATGCCAAGCAGTAGATGTATGGTTTTCATCATTTAGATATCTTGGAACAGGCACCTTTTTCTTACATGATGTGTATTGGTCTCTTTAGACTCTCAATCGATGTGAGTAATTCGTTTGCAATACGTATACTATTATATATTATTATTATAATGTGTGTAAATGTTTGTCAAATACAAAAAAAAAATATTATATACTTTTTTACATCTTTAGGAGATACTTTACAATTTAATTGTGTAAAAACAAAGTGTTTGTTTAGTAAAAAACAAATACAATTTCAGCCACTCGATTTCAACTATTTATTAAAAAAAAAATCTCACGTTAAAATAGTATTATTTAATAATAACATTAAGATATATTAAAAAAAAATCCGTTATTCTATTAACGACTTATGTAGATTCGGTCAGTTGAGTACGAATTCCAAGTAAATTTGGTAGGTTCTAACACTGATGTGATCGCGTAATATACTCTTCAATCGTATAAAATCCAAACCCAAACCCTTCTAGTAAGAAATACATCGAAGTTATGATTACCTCGTAACATGATTACGCGTCAGCATTCGACAAACAGTCATGGGTTCAAATTACACTCCAAACGTATGTTTTTAATTTGATTTATGATATACATCCTATGACTAACAACAAAAGCTATACGGCCATATCTACACCGATACTAAAATCAACGGATGACTAAACCACTCGTTCCAGTAGATCTATTTTGAAATTAAAGATTATTTTTAAATCTTAAAAATCGAAATACATTATAATTTTTTTTTTTTTTTTTTAATAAAATTATTTAATTATTAATAAGATGATATTGTACATTTTTAGTTTTTCATCATCCTTGAGTTGACGTAAGTCGCGAATATTTCATCAATTTAACATGCGATTAACCTATTGAGCATGAATGATATAAATCAATAATAGCTTAAATAGTGTATCGCATCGCAATTCTCATTCAGCGTGAAAAACCGATTAGTAAAACCAAATACTCTAATTGAAATAATCATATAAAAAAATAATTGTTTTTACTGCTCAATACATTATTTTAAAGTTTGAGATTTTTGATAATATGTATTAATTTTTTTTTAAGTTAATAAAGTTTAATATAATGCAAGTGTTTACTAATTTGACATGCATTTCAATAAAATAAAAATAACATTTTTACTTTTCACTTTGCCAATCCTTTTAAAACGTCTTAATAAATTATATCATCAAATATCTTATTTTATTTAATGTGCATTCTATAATAATATGATAAATAGTTTAAATAATATTATTTTTATTTAACGATAATAACGTGAATAGTCATTGTAAATATATACCAACATACAACAAACTTTATCGTTTATTATTATTTTTTTTATAATATACCAACTAGAAAGTATTTATTAAAATATAAAGTTAAAAATAATGAGTTGAAGGATCAATTGTAATGTTTTTGTTACACGATATGGTTTTGCACCTATCATATTGCAAATGTATATTGTTTGATTTGCAGATTCTTTCTAAACAGAACTAAATATTTTTTAATGAATTGCAATAACATCATGGATATGTTTAGATTTAATGGGCAGTCGCCTATTCTTCCCTATTAGACCGTAGGCTAGAATATTTTTTTAGTCATGCATCGTATAAAATATAAGTAAAATACCGTTGCTGTATCTTCATTAAATTGCATTAAATTGAGTATGAGTTTAGAGCTATTTATGGATTATTTTTTAGATTTATTTACTTTAATAAAATATACAATTTTTGTGTGTGTGTGATTAACAACGAATACAATTATTAAATAGTTAGTTCTATTTTACTATTTGAACAAAATACAAATAAATATCAAATGGTAAGTTATATGGTTTTTATAAACAAATGGATATATAATATACCTATATAAATAATAATTTGTTTATTAGTGACTCCTTAAAATATTTAAAATCTGAAAAAAAGAATCCTCGAATACAAATTGTAGATTTTGAATAGAAAATACAACCTACCATATTTTTAAATCTCATTTCTTCTAACTCCGGTAAGTGGAAATCCACCCATAAATAACATTTAAAAAATATTATACTTGCAAGATATATTATTGACAATATTGTTCCATAATTGGACAATTACATTTATATATGTCTTCGTTTTTATATAACTGTTTTAGTAGAAAAACAATAAAAACATTTTAAATGTACCAAATCATTTAGGAACAATACATTTTTCCAAAACTATTTTCAGAAAAAAACGTGATTAGTAAGAATTACAATCATTTATGAATATATATTAAATTCTTAGATACACTTCTTATTTCGTAGATAAACATAAATATAAAAGTACCAACCGGTGGATAAACAGCTTTCTTAAGAGGAAAGAAGAATCGATACTAAACAGAATGAGAATTGGACATAAGCGACTTACACATGTGTACCTAATAGCAAAGAAAGGAGTACCCATATTTGTAGTCTGCAATGTTAAACTGTCTGTCACATATATTATAACCGAATGAATCATATGCGATCGAGATAGATAAGGGTCGGGTAGATGAAATTTTTGACATTGTATTGAGTACAGAAACCGGGACAACAAGATAATCGCCTTCTTAAAAGCAACAAACTCATACAACTAAATACAAAAAAAAAAAAGATGTAAACATATCAATAGCTCTTATTAATTAAGTACTTAGAAAAAGCTTTATAAATAATGTCACTTTACTGTTTACTTTTAATGTATTACTATTCATATAATTATATTTGTAAATTACTGTAAATACCTTAACTATATTAAACTAATATCCTTGATAGACGCCAAGCTTTGCTTTGAGATCAATAAAAAAAAAAAAAAAAAAAAAAAAAA
>JACXSJ010000431.1:46733-91543 GCA_014851325.1 Pentalonia nigronervosa | reverse complement strand
CTGTGTTTCATATTAGGTTTTACTGGTGAGACTACGTGTTTTATTTTTCATTTCATTTATTATTTTGTTTTGGGCATTC
Organism: Pentalonia nigronervosa; assembly: GCA_014851325.1. Lineage (NCBI taxonomy): Eukaryota > Metazoa > Arthropoda > Insecta > Hemiptera > Aphididae > Pentalonia > Pentalonia nigronervosa. Next base: position 91,464 of record JACXSJ010000431.1, on the reverse strand, counting down.
ACACATTGTCATTTAACCAAGTTGATATCAAAAGTCTTGTAACAAAATGTGGTCTTCTTAAAAAATGTACCTATGTATATATTCATATATATTTTTTCATGTGACTATTCTAGAATGCATTTCAATATATTAAATAAAAATATATAAAAGCACCAGAGAGTATTATTTTTGGTTTATTTGATTTTTGAAAAGTATATAAATACCTCTAAAATTTATATGATTAATATTTACAAAATGTCTTTTAAAAAGTAATTTTGAAGAAACACAATGAACATATTACTTTTTCGAGCTTAGATTCCCTCTGTAGGTATTTTTTTTTTATCTACAGTCAAAAATAATAATTAAAATACTATATTTTTTTTGCAGGTGAGTAAAAAAAAAATTCTGAGACTTATGAATTAAACATAATCAAAGAATCGTAAGTATAATGTAATATATAAAATATAAGCTTATGTTTATTGTTTATACTTCACATTATCTTAAGATTTATATGACGCAAATCTAATTATATTTGTTATTATTAATCTAGAATAAATTAGTTTTAAAATACTAGACATAGGTACCGCATTATTTGTTGTTTAATTTGTCAATAAATTGCTAATTTCAAAACAAAACGAAAATGGCGGACAAGTGAGTTACTAGTCTTTTGTACTGTAAGTGTCGAGTGGGTTACTATAATTGATGTGTTGAATTTGAATATGAAAATCAATTCGAAATGAAGACGGTTTGTCAGCCTACATTACAAGGTATATTTTATAATACTATTGCTATTAAAGTAATTTATTTTACTAATAGTAATACTGTGGGTTGAATTAATTTTTATCAAAAACATTACAATGGGAAATGTTATAGTATGTATAAAATAATAATACAGGTAGGTACTTCAAAAGCTTCAAGTAGATACTCAAAAATAATATTTTAAATTACAACAAAATAACTGAAATTGTTATTCGTTATTCAAATATCTAGTTTTGTCCAAATTTGAACAGCAAAGTTCTATAAAAAAAAAAAAAAAAAAAAAATAGTTATAAAATGTGTAGTGTGAATTACATATGAGAAAGATTATTTTAAATGCTCAATTCTTAGCTACACAACTAGTACATTTTATAATTTTTAACTTCAAACTAATTTGAAAAAATACATGTCAAGTACATTTTATATTTTTGACCTGTATTATCAAAACTTATGAGGAATCTTATATTAAATTTTCAAGGTCAATGATTGGGCAAACATTTTTTTTATCATAGAAAAAAATATTAAATTTCTCATAACAATAAATTACACAAAAAAAAGTCAAAATATATTAAAAATTATGCAGTGTATAGAAAATATTAATATAAACATTTAAGGTTATTATTTTTTGTGTAACTTTAAAAAAAAAAAAAATGTTGATTTTGTTAATAATTAACTTTACATGGAAAATCCTGTTTTTATTGACACGTTTAAAAATTATTAAGAAATTTTTACTTCTGACCACCCTCATCCCCCTCTATTAAAAAAGTATCAACTAGATTCACATTTCTACCAGAAAAACTGCTGTCGAAGAAAAAAAGCAATTGTACTGCCCTATAGATGACGACAGACACAAAAGAAAAGATCGGCAAGTTATTACCTCTCTGCTGTACCGTATGTGTTGAGTAGATCACATTTTGGATGTGTTAAATTTTAATTTAATGTTTTATATTATTGTATACGAAAAACTATTCTACTAATTGTATTTTAAGATATTATGACTATTAAAATAATTAATTTTATTACTATTAATAATAGTGTAGGTTGAATTTATATCTACAGAAAACATTGCATTTGAAATATTAATAAAGTGTATTAAATATAATAATATACTTTCAAAGTTTCAAGAACCCTCAAAAAATATTTTTAAATTATAATAAAATAAATAACATCCTTATTCTTCATTTATATATTTAATTTCGTCCAAATTTAAACTTTAAATGCTTATAAAAAAAAGTGTACATTAATACCTTAAATATTTTTAAAACTGCATTTAAAACAACTTACAGAAAACCTTGTTTTAAAATTTCAATCCTTAGTTATAAAAATTGAGCATTTTATACATTTTTAAGCACAAAATAGTTTAAAATTATTCAATATTTCAATGTCTAAATTTTAACTAAAAACGTCTATAAAAATATATTTTTTTAATTATATAGTTACACTATAAACTACTTACGAAAAACTTTGTTTTAAATTTTCAATCCTTAGTTTAAAACTGAATATTTTAAATATTTTTAACTACAAAACACATTGCAAATTTCGATGTTATATTTCGGTTAAAATTTGAAATTTAAATGTTTATACAAAAAAAAAATTGCAGTAATATATTTTCATTGTTTTTAAACTGTTATTTAAAAAAAAACTTATATAGAATCTTGTATTCAATTTTCAAGAAATTTGACCAAACGAAATTTTTTTTATCGATATTTAAAGAAAAAAAGTTTTAAATACTCAAACATTTTTTAGGCCTACATTTAGCTCAAAAATTGTCAAAATATTTTTAATTTTTTTTTTTTTTTTGTATATAGAATATAATAATCTAAACATTTTGTGAAAATTTCAAGCGTCTTCAATTATTCCTTTTTGAATTACATCAAAATAAGTAAATCGTTCTCGGAGAAAACTTGTGAATATCTAATGTCTAATTTTAAACTCTCATAAAAAATTAATTTAATGTTCCAGTAATTTTTTTTTTTAAATGTAAAAAACTTATTCAGAATCTTGTGTTAAATTTTCAAATTTTAGAGTTAAATAGTAAAATGTTTATGAATTTCTTAATTAAAAAAAAAACTGAACATTTTCGTGATTTTTTCGTATTTTATCAAAACTTCAACTTTAGACGCTTATAAAAAACTATTGGAGACTTACGTTCAACTTTTTTTATTCATTTTCACTTATAAAAAGTTATGAAGAACATCGTATTATATTTTCAAGTTTTTTTTGACTGACTGAAAAAGTTTTTATCAGCAATAAAAAAAAAACCCAAACATTTATTATGCTTATAAATAGCTTAAGAAAAATTCAAAATATTTAAAAATTTTATGGTGTATAGAAAATGCATGCATAAATATCTGATTGAAATTTCATGTATTTATAGGCATTATTTCATTTGGTTGATTAAAAAAAAAAAAAAAAAATTTTGTTAAAAATTTGTTTTGTGAAAAATGTTCATTTTTCCTTCATTTTTTTTTTTTTATTTTTATTTTGTTTTTCGCAGTGCGTTAAAAAAATATTGGAATTTTGTATTTTTGACACCACCACAAAATATCAACTAGAGTCACTTTCCTATCAGAAAAGTTGCTGTTGAAGAAAATCTAAGCACTTTTACTGCCCTAAAACGTGATGACTCGCACAAAAAAAAAAACACGCATCATTGTAAAATCAATATATTTATCACTCTGCCCAGAATCTAAAATTGAAAATGTCTGTATATTTGTCGTAGATAACCTAACAATAATCTTTTGTGATCTATGCATCTAAGACTATATTTAAATAATAACATAAAAGTTTCACAAAAAGAATTAAAAAAATACGTATAATAAAATTATAATTTTATACCACAAATAACAAATTTTATTGTATTCCTTTTATTTAAAATATCTTTGTATCACAAGTATATAAATAATAATAAGTACATAACTAATACAATAGTAAATAAATTAGGAAAGGAAAATGAAACTTAAATTTTATTTAAATTAATGGTTTTATTTTTATTTATAATTAGAATAAATTATTTATTGCATATTTATGTTAATATTTTGAATAGTAATATTGTAAACAAAATATGCATGAGAAGAAATACATAGCGTGAATTATTATAGTAAAAATATTCTGTGGTAGATATTTTATTTTGCTATAATAGAATTGGCCGTCTTTTATTCTTAAAATTACCATGTGAAAATATTATTGGTCCTTAAACTTGTGATAAATTTTACTATATTTACATTAAATATGATATTAAAATGTATAAAAATGTATTGTATCTTCAATAACCTACCAATTAATTTAATAAAAAAGTTACATTTATTCATGGACGATTTACTTAATTTCTTGCCGTTGTTATATCTAATGATCAATTAAACGTATTATTTAACCTCAATGCACGTAAAAGCTAGCTAATATATCAATTATGTTTTAAAAGAAGACATTAAACATCTAAATAAAATGGAGTTAAATAATTGTACATAGGCATATAGACAAAATACATTTTTTTTTCAGAAGAAAATATATTATATTATGATTCAAAAATGTTTCATGTTACACAAATATATATATTTTTTTGCTTTATGTAAGTAATGCCGGGTAACAACCAAAAATAAATCTGTTGGAAGAATATGATTAACCTAATATTATATTCTAAATGAGAAGGTGGTAACTGATAAGCCATTGTCAAAAAAAAAAAAAAAAAAAAAGGTTTTACACTTCAATTTGTAATTTTACTAAATAAAAACATTATTTTTTGGGTCCTTAAATACGTTCAAGATTGAATGTAATTGAAACAGCTGCAATATGACCGAAAACGAGAACCTGTTTTAATAATATTGTTATAGATTCGTCATAAGTATTTATAAATTATATTTTTAGTATAAAATCTTAAATTACAAAGGCTGGTTAGTGTATGTTTACAAAAAGGAGGTTATACGATATATATATATATATTATACATGCACAATGAGGTTAAACACACTGAATCGGAAATGTCACCAGTGATGGTAGTGGTCCGATAATGAGCCTCAGAATGATAGTCTTCAATTGCCTCTTTAGACACTACTATTGCAAGAAGCTTATTATACACTTCAATTATCTACGAGGTATCTGTTTAATTATTTTCTTGCCAATGGATTTCATTACATTATGATATAATTATTATTAGTGTCACATAAGTTGGTATTAAAAGGTCATCTGACGAGGTGTCGTAAATTAATAATATTCAATTTTAGATAATTCAAGTGACTATGTTATTTTTACTAGTATGTGTTATATCTGTAATATGTTATTAATTTGTTCACGTACTGTGTAGTGATTTTATTAAATAAATATAAGTCGTATGTGTAAGAAATAAATGCTTTTATAAATATAATTATCGGTTAAATAAACGAACATAGATAGTAAGTACCTATTAAATTAATTCAAAGAATTCGAAATATATTAAATACAATATTATATCACATTGTAATAATTATTGGTAATAATATTGAATAAAAAAAAAAAAAAAAAACATGTATATAATAAAATAAAATAGTTATAAAATAATACATTGGGTAGCAATTTTATTTGATCATAACTTATATGTAGACTCGTGTGACTTTAAAATAACAATTTTACTGACGATGAAATATTTAAAAGTCACGTAACACAGAGCAGTGTTAAAAAAAAAAAAAACCATAAATCTTCTGAACTGAAAGAAAAAAAAACATAATGCTGCATAGATTTTAAAGTATGGGAGTATAGAAAATATCATAGAATATGACTTGGGTATGAGAAATATTGTTCAGTTATATCGTTACTCGATAGTTTTTCAACAATGAACTGAAAACCCTGCAGTTTTGAATTTATACCCAGTTACCTTTTTTTTTTTTTTTTAAATTAAAGACCCAGCCGTAATAAAAAAAGATAAATTATGACTAAACAAAAATAAACATTTTGTTCAGAGTTAAATTACAAACTCGGATATTTACATGTTTAATACTTCAACGAACGCATCTGGTATTGGTGATTGTGTTAGGAAAATTAAAAATTAATTTTCATGGACAAATTATCAGTTTTTTTTTTGAATATAACGTACAATATTTCAAAGTTAATCATGTCAACGGTGTTTAACATTTAACGATTAAAATGAAGTATTTCGAATAAAATATAATAAAATATGTGTTTGTAACCAACCAGACTTTTGAAAAATGAAAGTTGAAAACAGACAATTTCCCCTCGACTCGGCTCGTAGATCACCCACAATGAAATCCAAAACTCTATTGTACGGACGCGGACAAATGGAAATCTGCGGTTTCCGGATGGCGATTGAGTTAAAAACCAATTAGCCGCGTAATAAAAGGATTGATTTTTTTTTTGTATTACTCTTATAGGGGTGAGAGGACACGCGCACGCTATGCCTATATTGACAGGTTTGAATTAATCATACGTCGATCGGGAAGCTGGCAATAATAGCTACGGAATAATAATAAAACAAAACAAAATCTCGGCTTCCGCGTTAATGTACGTAAATTTTTATTTAACTTTACCGACGCTTTTCTCGGGTTTCTCGGCGTCATACGGTCTGCAGTTGGTTGTCGAAAACGTCATGCTTGATTTGTTTTGTTCCCAAACCGGTGACGGTGGCGGCGTCATCGGCAACGGTGATCATTTCACGCGTGCAAAAGACAGCAGATGTGTTTAAACCGTAGTCATTACCGGAAAATGGAAACAACTCCTCAAAAACACTGAGGTATTACTTTTCTTTTTGTTGTGACGTATATAAATGTATATTTTATTTTATTTTTTTGTTTTTAATCATGTCGCCGCTGTTGAACCGCCCTGTTCAAACTTTTCAGCTTTACGCCTTTACGGTTTATTGAATAATGTTTTTTTTTCTCTTTTATTATTATTTCTTTTATCGCTGTTTTTTAACCCTAAAAGACACGAGTTACTCATAAACTCTGGCTTTTTTCATATTTTACTCGTATTCATTTCAAATAAAAACCAGCAATTAATTTTTCTTCGTGTAATCTTCAAATAAAATCCCTAACCTTTTCCTTTCAATGTGATAATGGTATAAATTTAAAATATCTATTAACTTCAATTAAAAAAAAAAACAAAAAAAAATTACAAGGTATATTAATTTATTTTTACAATAAATTGTTTTTTTTTTTTTTGTTTGTTTATAATGACATTGTTTATGACAAATAAAATATAATCTATGGCATAAATTGATACTAACACAATCGTTTTGACAATTCATAACTTAATAATTTTAATATGCATAAAAAAAAAACAATGACAGTTCATTTTAGCTACAATCTTGGTGTGCAAGTCACATTACAAAAATATATATACACACGATACATAATTATAATTTTTGAAAGATATAATATTGATGTAATTTTATTGAAACTAATTTAAACATTCATTATTATATTAAATATAAGAAATATAAATGGGCGAATCCATCAGTTCCTATATGATTATTCATTATATTTTGCACAATATATTTGTCTTAAGAATTCTTTAAGAGATATTTACAAACCGCAATCTATAAAATGTATCATCTTCTATAAAAATACGATTTAAAATAAATAATGTTTCTATAAATGTTAAAATCTAATTTTAAACCTTATAAATTAACTCAAATATAGGGTTTTGAATTTATATTAAAATACAAAGTTTTTAGTATGCTGTTGTAAGATAACAGATGTTTATTTTGGAAGTGTAATGATATTAAGTTGTAAGCAACTTAATAAAATACAGATACAAAGTGAAAGTAATATAATATGATATATAAATTTAAAACTCAAATCATGAAAATAAAAAAATAAATGTTTTTAATTAAGAAAACATACATTTTTGACATACTTGATTCTTAATATTCATAACATTGAAATTATTTCCTTTTTGTACATTATTTTTATATTAAAATTTGAAAGTAATTATTTATTATAGTATATTTAATAAATCGTATCAATTTACTTATATTTTTTATAAAAATAATAATATAATAATAATAATAATATTTTTATACGTTTATATATTATATAAACGTTTACCACCAACCTATGACATTTACAACTAATGATTTATGAGTTTATTTTAGATTCTGAGCAGAGTAAAAAGTTCCCAATAATTTTCAAAGGTATCGAAAAAAAAGGAAATTTACGCGAAGCCAATTTTTATTTATTTATTTTTTTTTATTACTATTTTTTGGTGTAACATTAAAAATAATAACCGTAGATACATGCAATTGCCACCAAATGTTTATATTATAATTATTTTCTTAACTATACAATGTTCAATATATTTTAACTTATTTGAGCTATTAAAGCATAAGAAAAGTTTATACATTTTTTAGGAACATTGAATTCAAATTTAACATATCCAATACAACGACCCACTTAACATCTATGTTATATTGTATAGGAGAACGGTACCTCTTACCGTCCTTTTTATATCCGAGTTATACTGTAATAATAATAGTAACTATATAATTAATACATAATATTTTTATCTCTTTATTTAAACGTTTTTCGTGTTTTTATAAATGAGAACAATTTAATAAATTACGCATTTTATCGTATAACATGATTACGACCAATTTATATTGTAGGTAAATGTTTAACATAGTAGTATGGGCAGTACAACTCATAACTAAAATTAATGTCCATAACGTAAATATTTAACAATCATTAAAAGTGTTGTATTATATTGGAAAATATTATGAAATATTTGATTAGAATTACGTAAAGTTAAATTTATATAAAAAAAAAAAACACGTATATACAGTAATTTAATTACGTCATTTATTTACCTCACAATATTTTCAGTCTATTTCGCATAATAAGTGATTAGTAAATTAAACTAAAATATCCAACGATATGGTATATTTTACTTTGATAACTATAACTGGGTAGTAAAAGTGTATTCTGTATATTGTACATAGACAATGTAAATAGGTACAATCCATCTGTGAACAAACGTATTTTTTTTTAACAATTTTTTATGTATCTGTATTTATTTACTTTTAATTAAAATCATTTTAAAATAAATTAAATAATGATTTACAAAAAAAAAAGTTTTAATACTCTAAATATAATTTGATGATGTCCCGTCTTATTTATATTAAAATGAAACGAATTTAAGCTCGTCAGACTAACATTGCTGAAATAGTTTATATGATATTATAATCCTGCTAAAAAATTAACCAACTAATGGTTATTAAACCATATTGCTTTAATATGCGTCTTTCGAAACCATTTGAGTGTAATATATTAATTCCGCGAGTCCAAATCGTCTTCCACTACATTTCATATATCTCCATGCGCATATAGTCACTCTCAGTCCCTCTCAACCATAATATGACCACATTACTCTAGATTAAAAGACCAGTGTAAAACAATATGGATTTGGTCTTTAAATCAAGTCAATGTTAGTAAACAGAGCTCCTGTTTGTACTTCGTGTAATTAAACACCACTCCCACACTTTATATCAGAAATTACCCAACAGTAGTAAAAGCCTATGATAGAATCATTTGGAGAGAATATAAGTCAATAATTTAGTCTAAATAATTATAATTATTATTTGTAAAACGACAGTATTCTAATAAAGTAAATAAATAGTAAATACCTGTTATATTATTACTCAATGATCTAAGATAATAATTAACAACTATGATTGTTCATTTATATTTGTACATCTAAAATTATCATCAATCACTTTTACTATAATGTATAGCTTCAATAAATACAAGCTTTTAGGAGTAAGTTTTTAATGTGAGTTCAATTTGGAGATCAATATTATAAAAGTACATATTGAATTTCAAACCAATTGTATTATTTCAAAAATAATTGTTAGTTATCTAGTGTTTTAAGGAAATTAATATTTAGAATATCAAATAGTACATCAAATATGCGTAGGTACACAGTTCGTAAAATATAATATTAATAAATACATTTATATGCTTTATTAGTATTTTTACAGGATTATACAAATATTATAAATTTAATACTGCTTCAATTTGCTTTGAAATTCATTAAAATCACTTAATCAATAAATACTTTTTAAATTTTTTTGTTTGAATCAATATATTACGATTAGGGTTTTTTTTTAATCATACTCTTTTAATTTGATTTATTTACAAACGATTTATTATACAATAATAAAACTATACCGAATCGTTGATCAAATTTGTTACAATACGATGCTTTCATGCATATTAAAAAAAAAACAATTATAAATACAATTATATGATATTGACTATCATACAAAGATTGCTTAACAAAATAAATAAAAATTTTAAACCTACCAAATTATTTTGGCAAACATAACACACATTAGGTATCTAATTTTAAAAAATATGAATCAGTCTAGTATTACTAATAAACATACTTTAATCTAGAAATATATGTTTTCATATACAAATAAATTACATTTTTACTATTTAATTAATGTGCATTGTTTATGATTTTCATTTTACTGATGCAGTTACATAATGGGATCAATAGCTGCGTAGGTAGGGAATTGTGTCCAGGCTAATTCTAATTATTCGTCGGTATATGTGACGGTCAATTCAAACTTTCATTAGCTTACGAAATAAATGTTTATTTTAGGTAATGATTTATGAGTTACATCAATGGCAATTTTTTTCTCGTCTCTGTCAGTTTTCCGTTTCCAGTCCGGCAAACAAAATATATATGGTCAATGTGAGTTCAGAATTATCATGTGTAATAAATGCATAACAACTATACCAAAATTCACTATTTTCCAAAATCAAAATGTTTTTTTCTAGTTTTATATTTAATATATAACAGTTGAAGTGATTTGGAACAATAACCATCACAAATATCCCAAATAGAGGTTTTTATCATCAAACCAACACGATGGTATATTTTTCATCAGAATAAATAAAAAGGGAAAGTGTAAGACAACGCAACCTCCAGTGATGCTAATATACATCTCACACTTTTAAAATAAAATGATCATTCAATGATCATGTAATTAAAATTGATTAAACCATTTTACATTTAAGTTTTGGTCGGAAAAGAACATTTAAATCTAGTAATTATAGTTACATTCGACGATAAAACGTATTAAAGATAGTAAGAAGTTGTTGTCATTTACACTTGATACAGTTGTTATTACCATACTGAATTTATTTTATTCTAAAAATCTAGTCTTAAAAAAAAGAAAAATAATAATAATAATAATAATACATAAGTAAAAATATTAATTTTTATTTATAATTATTATTAACTATTTTTAATACACAGTTAAATATTATTTATGTTTTTTAAGTAAATAAAATTGTTGCCCAAATTATTTAAAAGTTAGTTATTTGTGTTAATTTTTAACATTATAAACCTACTAAATTATTAAAAAAGTGGGCAAATGTGTATCGCTTTGATGTATAGTCAAGTGCGTCACTATAATTGATAAGTTAAATCCCATGGCATACTTATAAAAATAAATTCTGAGCGAAGACTCTCTGTCAACTTAGGATTCTTTATATTAAGTATTTCTATTGCTACCTAAAAGTAATGTATTTCAATATTAATAATACACTAGGTTATGACAACTTTTGTTGAAACATTGAATTTAAAAATTTAATCGTGTGAATATATAATTATATATTTGACATGTTTCAAATACTCACGAAAATTATTTTTAAACTACAACAAATTAAATAAAATTATTATATTTTGTTTAAATATATATCTAAAATTGTATTTAGTGCTTATATGAACATTTTTTTTTTCATTACGGACAACTTAATGAATAATCTTGTATTGAAATGTCAAGTCTAAGCTAAACATAGAACATTTTATATTATATATTTTGTCAACATTTTAAATTAAAGTGCTTAAAAAAAATGCATACATATTTTTTTTGAACTTCTATTATAAAAAATTAAGAGGAAGTTTGCACTAAAATTTTAAGCTTTTTGATCGAGAGAAAAAATTATATCTACTTTTGAGTTTTGACACTCCAAAGTTTCAACTAGATATATATTTATATCAGAAAAGATGTTGAATTTTCAAATCGATTCATTATTTCAACTCTTAGATGCGCAAAAAAAAAAAAAAATAAAAGAGTCATTGTAAAATTAATATAACATTATTTCGGTCCGCTCAGAATCTAAAAATTATAGATTTTAATATAAGTATGTTGTTACATACAGTCGATAGAATATTTAATGTAAACATGATTTTTTTTAATAAAAATAGATAAATATAATACACGCTGTTGAAAAAGTTTTACTATGTGTTTTATATAATTTTTACATTTAGAACGATTCCAAACTTTCTAGACGAATATTTATATATAATAAACAAGTGAAATGGAACTATGGCAGAAACAAGTTTTATAACCCTTAATTTTTTCTGTTATTAGGAAGGTATTACTTTTATTTAAATTTTAATTGCTTATAAATAAAATATGTATATTTTTGATTCAATTTATATCAATCATTATTACAATATGAAATCAAAAAAAAAAAACACCAAAAAACTTTCTGTATAAGAGGTTTTGAGTATACTATATTTTTGTCACTGAGTTACTGTTATATATATATATATATATATATATATATATATATATATTTATCGTATATAAAGATATGTATTTTTTATTTCAATAATAAATTAGTAAGAACATTTTTTAAGAAACCTTGTATATAATATAATTATTGAAGTTAAAGCATAAACTTTGAAAAATATATGCAATTTTAATCAAAAAAACAATTTACAAAATATTTGTATTTTTAGAGGTTGTATCAAAATTTGAACTTTAAAAGATAAAAAAAATACGTACTATTCAAATTTTAAGCGGATATGATTAATAAAAATGTATTTATTTAACAATGAAAATGTGTATTTTTATTTTGTGTTATTGCGTTTTGTAGAAGAAATAATGTATCAATGATCAAACTGTAGATAGTTTCTGGTAGATGATTGTATCTATTTAGTTAATATAAATAGGTATCTAGTAAATTAATTGCATGGAAATCCCAGAGAAAATCTAAAAAATAAGAGCAGAAAATAGGAATATTTAAGCAACATCAGTTTTTGACTAAACTAATAACCATTGGCTCTTGCAATTTTCACCAAAAATGTATCATAATATTCTTTGTTCATGATATACTTTCCAAAATAAATTGATTCCTTCCAATCTATTTATAGACATAAAAAATAATTTTGTCAAAATGTTTTTAAATGTAACACAATGCTGCTCAAAAGCTTTTTTATAGTAATTAAAAAATGTGGAAAATACGTAATTTTAATTATTTTGATAAGTGTTTAAGTTAAAATATTAAAACTTAAATTCAAGGAATGTCTGTTAAATAAAATCGTAAAACATTGATTTAGGACTAGTAATGAAAATATTAATGAACATTGAACTGCTTTTATTATTAAATAGTCTATAATTCAAATGTATAAGTCTTTTAAACAAATATTATGGAGATCTGTCTTGACTGAACTATTTTTAAAATAAATTTATATTTATTCTTTGGTTCAATAATTAATGTGTACTTAAAATTTAAGGTACACACATCAATTATAAATGTAGTAGAATTGCTTGAGAATGTCTTTAAATAAGGTAATACAATAACGACTTGAACTATTCAATTATTTTTATACTAATTGGTAGACCATAGACTTTTATTATTTATTAACAGAATTATGTGAATAATTTTTAAATTATAATTAATATAGTCATTTATTTATCATTTAATATACCCAAAGTTCAACGTTTGATATTTGAAAATGTTAAAAATTAACTTTAAAACAAACTAGTACACTATAATTTGTAGATACTTACAAAGTATATCCAAAATTTAACATATTTGAACCTTCATAACTCATTCTATGAATATTATTAATTAGAAAAACCCAGAATTAATCTAGTCCTAAGAATCGCATTATTGATTTGGTTCACAACAAAACATCAAAAAAAAAAAAAAAATAATAAAAATAAAAATAGTTAACTTAACAATTAAAACTTTTATAAAAGTTAAAGTTTTCTTAATACATAATAATATTTTATATTTGTTCGTCAAGTAAAATATTGGTTTAATAATTATTCTGCCTATTTGATATTTTTATGGCATAAATTTAAATTTCAACCAACTAACTAAATTTAATTAATTTATATTTGATATCAGTTGTATTAAATTACATCTAATTTATCAAATCATTCATTGAATATTTAAAATAACGATCAACACTAATTACTAAATGTTTATAGCGTATATTAAAATATAAATTATTTATTATATATTTCTAATATTGTTTGTCAGGGTTGTAACTAGTTATAAATGTAATGAATAGTATTATTGCCAATAAATAAAAAATTAAAAAAAACTTATACATATATTACTGGTAATTAATGTAATATCTCACAATCCATAATGATCTAAACTTTTAATATAACTAATTTGAGGATATATTCATTTAGTAAAAATCCAAATATAATAATAAATGTTATGACATATTTTAACGGATACGTTTGATTTAATAGCGATAAAACTATTAATATATTTTTGACCACCCCACATTAAAATTGAATAAAACAACAAGTTTGAAAGTTCATAAATTGATAAACGTAATTTAAATTTTTCAGTCATTATTTTAATAACAATGAATCTATTATCTTGTATCGGTACATTGCTTTACAGAATAAAATATAAATATACAAATATTAGAAAAATAAAAGGGTAACGAATAAGAAGATGTATTCAGTAAATGCATAATATAAAAAAAATATATTATGAGATGATCTAAGTACTTACTCAACGTCATATAAGCTATTGGATTAAATAGTCAACCAAATTATAGATTGTTTTTTTTTTGAGGGTGAGGTAAGGGAGAAGTTACTAATCACAGGCCAAGACGCCACCGACCTAAGCATCTTGCATTTTTATGTAAATCGGGAAAAAAATGAAATAATAATAATTTAAGAATTTTATAACAAGGGTAATCAAGAAATTAAAAAATAAATAAGTAAATAAAATGTATTAAATTGAAATTATAATTAGCAATACCTGAGTGGGGCAGTTATATAATATATGAAGGTATCTACACATTTTTTTTTTTAATCTGTAACATTAAATATATAGCTTATGTGGTCTAAAAGTTTTCATGATTAGAAAGTACAACAGAGGATTGATACGGATATGATCTAAGGAGATCACTCCAATCCAGCATTGCAGCATTGGACTTTCGATGATCAGAAACTTTTTTAAACTCATTAATTTGCAATGTGATAAATAGAAAAAAAATATTATTGCTATTACAATATTCAAATTTACATACAAAAGTTATAATTTATATTTTTTAAAAAGTTTTTGGTATCCAAGGACTATCCTGTAGTGTCGTCTTCTTGGAAAATCAGTAAAGTTTTTATCTATAGGACTTAGTGATCGTTTGGATGCTCTATTCGGAGGTTCTATTTCTTTTTGTTGTTGTTGTTGTTAGGTTGCCAACCATGGATCGAGGCGCCAACAATTCAAAGCGTCGTGCGTTTTATATATATGTTAGAAAAAAGATATATTACAAGTTTGGGAATTATGAAGATTAGGTGATCAAAAAAGTAAATAAACAAATAAAATCAATGAAATGGAAATTGATGTTATTTTAGTAAAATTAAATTTAAACCTAGAACGCTAAGAATAAAAAACCCAGACAGAAGAAATTGATGAAATTTAATATTATAATATATATATATATATATGTAAATACTTGTTATTAGCAAGTATTTAATTAAATTGTAGGAGGGCTAAAATGTTCACAAAATTAACCAATTAAAAAAATTAATTGTATTTTAGGTGCGGCAAGGTCCCCCCTGAGCAGCCCATAATCACCAACTATAGGGACTGGCCATAACACTGAATAATATATATTATCTGATAGGTGTCTATTATAATGCGATTATCTCAAGATTATCATTCAGTGACTTGTGGAAAATAAAAAAAGTCTCAACTAGAATGAAAACAACAATCAGTTGAAATATTGTTCGTCCACATGATTGCGGCTTAATATCGAAAGGAATTAAAATATGTACTTTGGTTCATACTATACCTATTTAATTAGATATTGGCAATACCTACTTATTTAGTGTCGATGGAACAGCCAGGTTGACATAGTCAGGGAGTAATATAATAGTGGCCAGTAAACGTTGTGTTTTATCATTACAGTGTTGGAAATTATAATAAATATAGTTAGGTTTTTAGTTCTTATTAACATGTATCTAAACATTCTAAACTATGGGTATTGGATGATGTATGTACTAAGACTAGTGTTTAGTATCATAACTCAGTATTATACTATTCATCTAACGGAATTCACTATTTAGATACATACCGTTGATTTAGATTAAAATTTCTCTTCAAAAATAAAGTCACACAGTTTTATCAATGTCATTTTTTTTTCAAAAAAAATGTTGCTATAACCAGAAACATCCAATTTTAAAATCATAATAAAACTTAATCACGCCTGTCAAAAATAAAAAAATATAATGAAACATATGACGATATATTATGCGTTTATACGAAATAAAAATGTAGAAAAACTCGTAATGTTTCATTGTTAGACATGACAACTTACTCCATTGTGGTAAGAATACTAATATTTTTCAGATTTATTAATACAATTACCTTGCAATAATGTATTCTTACTAGATATTTAATAACTTTAATTTTATAAAATTGTAATTCTAATATGTGATTGAATAAATTGAAATTTTGATTTTCATCGTTTTTTTTTTATTAAGTTAACTATTGTCATTTGACGGTAATGACTATAAAAAAAAACAACGATTAAGAAAACGTAACCCTTTACTAGAGAATATTTAAAGAATTGATAAATTCTTAGTTACAGATCAACTGTTTTTTATTTTTTTTTTTTAATTTATAATACTTAGAGTTAAATTATAATTATATTATTATATTAATTACAGTTTATTTTATTGTTATTTACTTTAAATAATGTAATAGAGTTAAATTATAATTATTAGTGAGTATAATAAACTGAAAACATCAATTTTATTTACAAAAATTACTTCAAAACACAACTATTATAATATATATGATTCCTACGTTTGTTTAATACAACTAAGAAAAGCAGGATTTTGCTTTCCAATAAATTAAAATGATTTGAATTTCTTACAATAAGTTTTTTTTGAAGAAAAAACTGTAAAATTATATACTTTGTTATAACAATTAGCTATGTATTGTCAAAAATATCGTTAGTAAAATCAGACAGTTGAAAATGAAATATTATTCTTGCATAATAAGTTTGATAATAAAGACAATGAAGCGTTTTTGTATGTAAGAAAATTCAAAGTTAATAATATTTCAGTTATATTATTTGTAACTTATTATAATTTTGATGTAACTATATATAAAGTGAATCATTACGGTTTGTATAATGACTAAATGAAGTTACGTAAAACTCGAGTTACATTTTTATATAGTTACATTTAAATACAATTTTCGTAAGTGCATTATAAAGTTTAATTATTTTACATTTTATTTACTAATAATTGTGTATTAAAATATTTAAATATGATATGCTAAGTTTAAATTAAACTCTATGAATTAGAATAATTTATTGTACGACAATTATTTTTATACAACGTAAATTTAAGTAATATGAACTCAATTATGTATTTAAGATATTGGGAGCACTATTCAAATACCTACATCACACGAAATTAGTTAAAATATATACTAGAAATTAATAAAATTTAAGAAACTATTAAATAACAATAAAAGTATTTTAATATTTTAATTAAAATACATTAGAAATTACTAAAAAGTATATACAATTGAATTATTAAGATTTATCATAAAATAATATAAATCATAATAGGGATTCTAATTATCAATCGATGTTAATTTTAATTTATAAATATTAATTTTAAGTTAATCATTTTGTAGTAGGAAATAGTGTGTGATATTCTACATGTATTTTGAATTTTATTGACTGACTGTTTTATTGTATAAATAATAAATTTATTATACATTTTATTTGTTTATAAATTAGTTACGTTACTAAAATGTGTATCCAGTTACACTAATATGCAATATTATCTACTGTTTAATATTTTGACCGGTATACGTAGAAATTGTATTCGTTAGGTTAAGTTTGATTTACATTAACACTTGCTAGATGTTAAAGATATTATTAATAACTTTATAGCTACTCATCTGTCTAATGATGAAAAATAAAATGTACACATTAAATAACATCTCTATCTTGATATTTTTAGTTTCTACAGAATACTGACTGAATATAATATTTGTACATTAATTTGTTTGTATTTCATTAAATAAAAATAAACATTATTAACACTTCTTAAATATAACAGTGTATAAATGAAATATATTCATTTGTATTTTTCTCTATACATCATGTATAACTACTATACTTATATTTATGCAGAGTAGGTAAACACTAAATGTCTGTTTATACTAGAATTTTGGTAAAATAAAGTATAACATTTCATAACTAATTGCCTACTAGTGTTTGAATTTAATTTTAATTTTATAAATTTACTAAAAAGTATATAGAGTGATTCATCAAGCATACTCATTGTTCACCGCAACCCCTCCTCTTTTTTTCTTTAATAGGGCATTTACTAAAATTTTGATTTTTGGAATTATTAAATATGCTCAAAGACTATATTTTGAAATCTTGATTTTTTTATCCTAGTTAATTGGTAATCCATAGTCTTATTTTTCAAATAAAAATCCACTTTTACTGATAATTATTAATTAGAAAATTTTTTTGAAAATGTTAATGTCCCTAATTCAAAATTTGAACGAGTTGTTTCCATGTAATTAAAATATTTATACAAAAGAGAATAATACTAAAATATTATTTCACAAAAATTTAAACTTAGTATTTATTGAACTTAGATCATTTTTGTAACCTATTAATGTTGATAGATTTATATTCATTACCTAATTGTCTGAATTCCCGTAGCCCACATATCTTCCAAACAAATTAGAATGGACCTTATATTCCTATGTAAGTACACAGAGATAAATAACACAAATTTTACTCTTATGAGTTTTGAAACTGATAGTCAAAATTATTATTTACTAAATTATTTACAGTAGAAAAGAGATAGGGGTTTTATTTGAAAAATAGAAATTTGGATCTCCATAAGACACTTCTTAACCCTCTCAATACTACATATATATTCAAACTATTACCTTTCTGGATCGAATAAAATATCAATATATTCAAAAATTTAAATTAAAACTATTAAAATATACTTAATTTCATTCTAAATAATATTAAGTTGTTGTTATTTATGTTTTTTTAATTTTTTTTAAATTTTAGAAACAACATACATTGAAAAACATTACATTAACATTGTTAAATTACATAACATACAAGACGCTTATGTGTATACATATTTTTAATAACCGTATTATCAAAGAAGATAAATGGCGGAGGATGTTTGGTGAATCACCCTGTGCAATATAATATACTATATGTTTTATTTATTTTTTTTTTTTTATGTGATGCTCAACATCAAATTATGTAATTTTTTAATATAACATCATCTTTTAAATTGTTTTTTATACAGCTTATAAAATGTTGATTAAAAGAATTATTACAGAAAATCTTGTGTAATTGTTATTAATTTAAAAACTGATTTTTAGACAAAAATCACTAAAAACATAATAAAATAGTATAATTAATTATAAGTATACCATTTTTATAAATATCTTTTGTTCGTGTTTCATCTAAAGATATTTTTATTATTATAAGTTTAATTAAACAATCATGCCATGGAAAAATGAAGACTCACTAAATGTTCAATATAATGTTATAATTTAACCATTTTTTTTTTTGTAAAATCACTTTTTGAGTCAGTTAAGATCAAAAATAAAGTCGGTGATGCATCACACACAAAAATTAGGTATATATTTAAAATACAATGTTTATTAGTAAATACATTAATAAGTTGATTAACTGTTGTTAGGATGTTTTTTTATTTATTTATATTTAAATTTGAGTAACTTATTATTCTTCTCGGCTGATGCCTATTTTATATTATTACAATATTATAGTTTCTGATTAAAACCAACTGTTTCGGACACTAAAAACGTGAATGAAAAGTAATCTCAAAAGGGTATGATGCTTAGAATGTCAGGAAATGAGTGAAATTACAATATATTTGTAGATTTCAACCTACTCAAAATCGACAGGGTATTTTATACATTTAGATTTGGTGGACTGTGCACATATCCTGGCCACGTGCCTGTACAAGGAGTAACGTTTTTGAATTCCCGCGTGTCAATATTCTATTTCAATATAGCAGTTATGACTGAAGCAATAATCGAAATTAAATTTCCGGTCTGGTAATATTAACGGTGGTGGTAATAAAGTGGTGGTGTTGGTGGTAAGAAGGTTTAAGCCACATGCGTAGCAACATAGGAAGGCTATTGGAATACTCAAGGAAGTAACGTGGCTTTGGGTACATAAACCGTTAATTCGAATGTTGTATTTAAGTCACGAAACTAGAATGGGCTCACCCCCAATAATAATGAAAGGATTCTGATCTCTTCGAAAATGGCTTGACCCCACACCCCCACCCACATTTGCTCCACCGGTACTGTCAATGGCATAGTCAATATTACATACTGCGTCACACTTATTCACCCTCCCCCTCCATGTCACTGTGACTAAGACTTACTCCAGATGGTTAAGGTCAAATTTAAACCTAACAATGGTTGTACCTAGTAAAGGACATACAATACCAGTAGGTATAGTGACACTCTCGCCTCCTATACAATCGTCGAACGTGCTTTCCACTGTCGGTATAACAAATGGAAAAGTTTTTGGTGCTGCTATGTTTTAGTTGAAACTCTAATATTCATGTTTGACTTGTACATGTTAACGCAGAGATGTTCATAAATGTTAAACAATTGAAAAATACAACAAAAACTTTAAAATTTAGGTGTTTAATGGACTTTTTATGGCTTATATTTTTACTTTTTAGTACCTATATATTATCATTATGAAACAGAATAAAAAAATAGTAAATTTTAAATAATTAATAAGTTTTAGATTCCGAGCGGAGCGATGAATGTATTAATTTTACAATATTGTGTTTTTTTTTTTTTGTGTAAGTCATCACATTTTAGGGCAGTAAAAGTGCTTCGATTTTCTTTACCAGCATCTTTTCTGATAGTAAAGTGAATCTATTTAATACTTTGGGGGTCAAAAGTGCAAAATTTTCAATAGTTTTTAAACGCACCAGGAAAAAAAAACAAGGAAAAACGGGAATTTTTTTGAAAAGCAAATTTATAACAACATTTATTTTTATTTTTGATGTAATAAAATATATAATGACCGTAAATACATTCAATTTTCAATAATTTATAAAATGTTCAATTTTTATAACTAAGGACTGAAAATTCAAGACAAGGTATTTTGTATGTTGTTCTAAATGCAGTTCTAAAAATATTTAAGATACAAATGCACACTTTTTTTTCTATGCATTTAAAATTCAAATTTTTGACAAGGATTTTTGTAAGATTTTTTATTTTTATTTTTATTTTTTATTTTTTTAATAGTGTAAACAAAAAATTAAAAAATAATTTTTATGGACATTTTAAATTCAAATTTAGACGAAATTAGATATTTAAATGAAAAATGACAATGTTAATTATTTCGTTTTAAAAATTTAAAAATATTTTATTTTTCGTAGGTGCTTGAAACTTTTAAAGTATATTATTATATTTTATGCATTCAATTAAATTTTCAAATGCACTGTTTTTCTCAAAAGTCAATTCAACCTTCTGTATTATTAATATTTAAATTAATTATTTTAATAGTAATAATATCTTAAATACATTTAGTAATATAGGCTGACAGACCACCTTCACTCAGAATCGTTTTTTGTATACAATGATTTAACATTGAATTCAAATTTAACACATCCATGAAAGTGATTCATTTGACACATACCGTACAGCAAAGCGGTACTTATTTGCCGATCTTTTTTTTTTAATTTTTTTTGTTTAGATGTTATTTTATTTTATTTAGCTTAACAGCTGATCTTAAATTAGTAATTTTACACATGAAATATTTATAACTGGTAAAATTTTAAAACAAAAGAATTAAAAAAAAAAATTAAAGGTTAATTAGATATCAGTATTATAACTTAAAGTTTATATTATAATGGTTGATCTTCCAGATATGCATTTTTATATAGAATTTTATAATTAACATGTTTATTGCTTATATATTATTTTATTACTATATGATATCAATAAAATTGAATAATTTATTTAACTAGTCTCATCCATATAATTTTAATTTATTAATTTAATAAATCATTTTGGAAAAAAATAATTGGGTAACTGTACTTAAACTATATTATTTCAATTATAAAATTATTTTTTGTACCGATTTTGTCAAGAAATATTTTGTTATAGTTCTTATAATATGTAGTTATCTTTGAAATATTGTTACCCTTCTCAAAGTTTGTAATATAATTATTTAGTTAACAGGAACAAACATAATTTAAAACAAGTTTTAATTTTGTTTCCTGTCATTTAAAAATATTGATTGACGTAAATAATATATAACGAAAACAATTCAATTATAACGACATCGTTTTATGAAGTTCTGAGGGAAAAGATAAACTTATTTTACTTTTATATTATGTTCAATGTTATAACTCTCCAGAAAAGATCCTACATTATCCTACATTATATTTCAATCAAACATTGTTAATTTTTCATATCCATATGAATTCACCTCGAATGGTTAGGTGATTTAAAATTACATTAAATATTGGTTTATTAGAATGCAATATAGTATGCGAATACGTTGTAAGTACACAAATGCTATAAATATCTACCGTATTAGCTTAATGTAAAAAGTTTTAATGGATTTAATTAAATTAATTTTATAATTTAAATGTTTTTGTAATAGCTGATGTATTTTTAGTTTCTAATAGCAAGAAAAAACTTCTCATTATTTTAAATAATGAACAAATGATTGCATAAAATTATTAAAGTGAAGATTCAACTATACAAGAGTAGATATTTTGAAAATATTTTTTTATATTGTAAACTACTTATTTATAAAATTATTACTTAATTATATTATTAAAACGTTTAATGTATTTATCCAAAAGGTGTTTTATTTAATTGTATGTAAAGTGTATACTATTATCAACCTTCATATTTTTAGCATTTGACACACAACTGTTAATTATTTATTTTGTATCTCACATATCTAGTATAGTGTTATATTATTCACTAAAATATTATCTACATAAACAAATTATCTAAAAACCGATTCTCAAACAAATTTATAATTATTACTTACGATTATATAAGTATATAACGCAGGCAAAAATTGTTTTTATATATTAAAATTAAAGTTCAACCAAAAGTTAATAAACTGAAATTTAATTTTAAAATTAATATTTTTATAATTTAGTTTGAATAAAATTAGCTTTAATGTTTTAAAATATAGATATATCATAAAATATAAATTTTGTATTATAATATACTTGGTTATCTACTATATAATATTTTGAGAATATTTCATTGAATTTGATATTATAATATATCTTATATAATATGAGTTTCTTAGTGTTTCATTCTTGTTTTTTTCCATTTGTTTTATTTCTAAACACTTCTATACTTTTCGTCGTTGTCTAATTGGTATTAACCGCATCAATAGCACCATGGGGAGCACTTAGTAGTGTGCAAAAAGTCACTTTGATCCCCGATATGTCTGTGGCCTTGTGGTTAAATCGATTACGCCATTTTCTTACCCTTTTTCCTTGGTCATAGCAAGTTAACACAGTGTGTCACCGTCAAAAGAACGACTTTTATTCTTGTCATCTCTTTTCTTTTTAAATTTTTTTTTTTTTTTTATGCTTTGTTAGCGGATTTTAACAGTGTGATTCCATATAACATAATGAATAAATACAGTCATTATCGGTCACTTGTGCGTATTATCACTCCCTCGGGGCAAGTCTGGAAAAAAGGCGTCTCTCCGTGAAAAGAGAGAGAAAATGGTTACTTGGATAACGTAAAACAGTGGAGGTGGGGGAGACACTGAATCAGATATTCTGGGTGTATATTTATTGTCTTTTATAAATTTACGGAGCCTGCAAGCAAGGTTTAATTGATGGTCTCTTCTCCTCTTTCACGCTATTCCTCACTTTCACCCATTCTAACTGTTGTTCGTGAAAATACAAAAAAGAAACTCCCTACCAAACTCGATTACCTTAATTTCCGGCCGGATTGTTTCCGCAGTACTCTTGTACTACGAATTTATGTCCGGCATGTCCGATTCGATCCGTTAAAAACTTTTATAGTCCCGAAAAGGTTAATTTATAAACGTAAACCACCTAAAGGTTCAAAACTTTTCATAGAATTTCTATGTGGTTTTCTTCTGTATGGAGTAAAGAAGTATCAAAAGCACGACAACAACTGCGCTCCGATCAAAGAATACCTATAAACAACATTTTTAAATTCAAACAAAAAACACATACCCACTACAAGTCTGTCACACTACTCACTTAATATAAAATTTTAGATAGCACAGCATATGCATTCGAAATGTATAAATACGGTAATTATATATGATTACAATTACTAATTTGACTAAATTACTCATTTATTTATTTTAAATTGGCGCCTAGTATGCTGAAGTGCAGATTGGTAATATAAGTAGCTAATATTAAAAATACAACTAATAACTTTAATATTTAGAATGACATAATATAGTTTTAGTACATGAGATAATGCATGATTATAATATGTAGTATATTAAACTTTTCGGAGAAGAGATTACCTACATCCCTTGCTTTTACACTGCACGTGTTAATAAATTAGTGTATATTTATGTAATATGATATGAGGAAATATGAATGTATATATATATATATATATATATATATGTACACGTTTGAGCGTCATCGAAGGTTGTTTAATGAAGTCATATCTTTTGGTTCCTTTTATTTAAATATCTTTGCGATTATTTGAAGATTATTCTACTCCTGTATTGTATATATATATATATATATATATATTGTTTTCTTACCTTTCTCGAATTGCACGTTGGTCTATATGTGAAGGTGTGGCTGAAGGTTAGGTACGACACTTGATATCACTACTGATTGTGTATTTTTATTTATTCTAATAAACTGGGACTACTTGGAAATATGCCACAGGGTGTCCTGTTAGATATTAAATGTGTACATCAAATGTCGTTTATAATCTCTAATATTCTATACGCCTAAGTACTCAAAATGTATCAATGCGAAAGAAAATTCTAATACTAAGGAACTACTGTTAACAATCTACTATTGCGAAAACTCCTTGGAGTCCGATCGAAAATTAATAGTACAATTAGTATTAAAAGCGTGATATGAACCTTAGGACTTTTAATGATGTTGCGAAAACTTAAAGACATACAAAGTCCACACTCTACTTATTTAAATAATAACTAAGATTACTGTTATAGAATAATGTTACAACTTAACTTAATTTATTAAAATAATAGTATATGTAAATATGTATTAATTTCTTGAATCTAGTTTACTGTTTTAATTCTTGTTGCACACAGACATAAATAATTATTACATAACATAATATTAAGTCCATGCACTAAAAATATAAGTTACGGTTATCAGCGAACATACTACTCGATCGCATTCCACCGACCAGTCTTGTCCGACCAACGGTACCGACGTGCCGTTCCATCATACACTGTGTGACAACACACACAATATCATACATTTTCATATACCTATAATATATCGATGAGCTATACATATGCTTTGTGTTATCAGCATAAACATTATCCCGGAGCATGGACCACTATATTCAACATCCGATAGTTTTGTGAGTCAGCTGTCAGCAAAAATTGTATTGTTTAACTATTATCATACTTTGTCATTATTTCGGCTAACAGCTATACATGTATTAATTTCCATAGTGTATTGTTATTTATATCTCTATATTATGTCCTACTGGTAGCGACCACCCCTAATAAGTATACTATATACCTTTGATTTTATACGCAATATATATATATATATAGTTATTACGAATAGTTCAGAAAATATATCTTGTACTTAGTCAAATCCTTCTGTCCAGTAATAATATATAACAACGTCAAGCAACTACCGCGATCTGTGATCAACGATACAATTTTAATAAATATATACAAATATATATTAATAGAATGGGATTAATATTAAGGAATTAAAGCAAAAAATATTTTATAGTGAAGGATACAATATAATAAGCACTGCAATGACTATATTCGATATTCAAATGATCAAATATATGTATAAGTGTGAACGCATTCGTTAGAATGGTAAAAATATATCGAAGTACTCACTGGCGTGGACGATGTGTCTTGAAGCTTTTTTACGAAGAGACTACCAGAGTGTAGTTTTTGAACAGTTCTTGTAATATAATTATATGGTTAGACAAGTAATATCCCTTGTACTACTTATTGATGAGTATCATATTAGTCATCGGATGCGTTCGTGTAGTATTTTCTTCTTAGAACCTAGTTCAAGGTCGTGAAATGTCTGCAGAGTCTCGTACAACGCAGGTGAAACGTTTGGTTGAAAGGAGTATGTAAGTTTATGTGTCACTTGGCATCGTATATAATCACATCGGACTTATTTATTTTGTTCGTGTATTAGAAATAATTATTAAAATATAATATGAGGTTTTATAAATGTATTTAAATATATGTTACTACAATTGATTTTTTAGCAATAGAAGTCTATCAAGAGGACTATTTGTTTATATTTTGAAATAAGAACGAGTGTTATATTGTGGTATATGGAAAAAAATACGCTTAAGAATTGGAGGACAAATTCTATTAACTAAATTATACAAGAAAGATATATGAGATACTTGTCGACAGGTTGAGAGAGAATTATGTTTTAAATTAATTCATTAGTAAATTTGTATGCACTTAACTACAGTGTCATCTGGTGTATTAGTTAATCTTTTTTCAAATCCTTTATAAAACGTAAAAGATTTCTTTGTACTCTTTCAAGCATTTATATATAAAAGATCGTAGCAGGATTCCATATAATGAACCCATATTCCAATCTGGGGCATACCAAGGCTCAGCCGCCGAAGTTTTTTCTTAACGTGAATGAAGTATATATTATTAATATTTTTGTGATTGAATGGTATTTGTATAATTAACTTTAATTAGTTTATTTAGGCCTTAAATGTATGGTTAAAAATTTAAATTATTTATAATAAAATGATCAAATAAAATTAAAAATGTATTGTTCAGTGGGCACAATTGAATATACCCTGTAGAAATATCACGTATATTAATTATAACACTTAACATATAATATCTATAATATAGGTGATCATTTCAATGATTTTAAAAGTTATTGACAATTTATATTTATACTTTTACTTTAAAAGCGGAATCCTGTTTTATTTCCATAAATTATATTTATATATTCTTTCACATGTGTCAGATATTAATGATATTATTATCTATTAAATTATGGAATAAAGGTTTTTGGTATATATTATTACAACGAACAGAGTTTACTTACTAAAATGTAATCTTAGAATCATAATAATTATATACATAGAAAGCATTAAATATTATTTGAAGTATTTTTAAAACAAAAAGTACATAGTGTGTTTATTATCTGAGTAATATTATAATATTACAATACTAAAAAAATAGAATCCAGTCGTAAATTAGATTATAAATATTTTATCAGAATTTCTGTTTTCTATCATCATTTTAAATTGAATCAGTAAAATAGTTACCATAGGTTAGAAATAATTTTAAAAAAAAAAATGTTTTTTTTTTTTATATCTATAGCAACTGATGAATCTAATTAGCATAGAACACAGGTTTTAAATTAGCTGGACCTGTATTTTGAATGATGTATAACAAATAATAGTTTATTTACAAGTTCACTGTTTAATATCAAATATTTTTATTTCGTTTAATCCCAAATATATATGCTACTTATTTATAATATCAAAGGATAAAAAAATTCATAGTCATTATGATTTTATCGATATAAGCCAATGGATAATATATTTTAAATAATTATTATATAATATAATTTTGGATAATATATATATGACAAAAATTGAACAAATGTTAGATAAATTGAAATTATATCATCTTTTGTAATAGTTTAATACTTAATTGTTGTAAAATGCCTAGTTAAATGTTAAACAATATATTATAATAAATAATTTATTATTTTTTTTTTTAATAAACTAAAATAATTTAAAATTAATAAACTGTAAATGAAAATATGAACTAATTAGTGCTATGATAGAACCTACCTATTAAAAAAAAAAAATCCTATTATGTGTACAACTTTTTAGGTGGAAAATTGGTAAATTGAAATAATAGTGCCAGGACTCAGAATCAATACCATCAAAAATGGAAAATCACAAGTGTTTTATTCTTAAACGTAGAAAAAAAACGTTAGTGGAATAAAATTATTTTTTTTTAAAAACCCGGGATATCGCTTTTCTTTATTATAAATCATTGAATGGTCACTGTTATAGATGTGTTTAATATCAATTCACTAATAAATCATTGCATTAAAAAAAAAATTCTAAGCGGATATGGTAAGTCAGCCTTTATTTCTCGGTATATTTTATAATTTGTTAAGTGTGTTCTACTAAGTAGTAGAACACCATATTATAACACAATTGTCCTCTTTCTCTTTAGATTGTAAGTATCGTTATCATCACTATTATTATGACTATTTTTTAAATGTATTTCCTTCTTTACACAATTTATGTTTGCACTTACCACCTACGTATTGATTAGTATACTGTATCATTTGGCCATCTATGTATTTTAGGCAGCTCGCTTTAATTTAATCAAGTTGATATG
This sequence comes from Pentalonia nigronervosa, assembly GCA_014851325.1. Lineage (NCBI taxonomy): Eukaryota > Metazoa > Arthropoda > Insecta > Hemiptera > Aphididae > Pentalonia > Pentalonia nigronervosa. The sequence continues at coordinate 62,835 of JACXSJ010000431.1, read as the reverse complement.
TATAATTTATTTTATTTATATGGTAGTTTGAACTAATTTTTCAAAAATATCACATAATATATTATATAATAATTGTTATAATGTTATTATATTATCATTTTAAATAGAAACTTTAAATATATTTACAAAATATTGTACATAATATGTCCTCTATTTTAAACTTTTGTACCTAATAACAACTTATGAAGAACCATATATTACATTTTCAATCTAAAGACTATTAAAATTAATAATAGATAAAATACTGCTATAAAACAATTAGAGATTTTCAAATACCTATAAATAATCAAAAACAGAAAATTCATTATTTGTTACCAGAATCCTACTATAATTGTTAATTTGTATACCTTATTTTATATAAAATACAAATTTAGATTAATTAGATAATGACTTTTGTAATTATTGATAATTTTAGTATTAAAGATTTAAACTGTATTATTTAACTACACAATTTTCTATATGATACTTCATTATATATAACAAAATAAAATATTTATCTATTTATACTGATATTTTAGTTTAAAAGAAAAATTTACTATAATTATTTAATTGTATTAACTATTTTATGAATTTATATTTAGAATTGTGAACTCATGAACCCGCACGAATATGTACAGTGTGACCTAATATATTTTTAATGAATAAAAAAAATTAAAAAAATAATATTATTTATTTTTATTTGGAATATTAATACCTAATAATATGATATCTGTTTAATTAAGGCTACACATAAATATGTTTTCCTATACTATACATATTATACATATAATTATAAGAGGAATTCAAATAATATAAATTATCTAGTTATCATATAGTATTCCTAAATAATTATATGTTTTAAATAAATAAATAAAACTACTTCATACCATAATAGTTCGATTATTTAAGCGGAATGCAATGCTGAAAATTCCACATCAAAGTGCACCGTGTTCAACAAAATTCCTCAACCCAGATAATCCCACAGACATTCAAATATTCAATTATTAGGTTTCTATGGTTACCATCAATATAAATAATATATTTATTTATATTTAAAAATTTGTTAAAATAATGCATTGAGTTCTATAAAATTGTGTTCTATGAATAATTTTGTATACAATTATTTTCCATAAGATATCAAGTTCTATAATGAACCATGTCGTATAAAACATAGTATTTAGGTACTACCATAAAATATCAAGTTCCATAAAACAGTTTTCTTTAAAATATCAAGTTTTATAATAAACTGAGTTATAAAATCGAGATAAATTAGATACCTCTTAAAAATTCTTCCAAACGGTAATTTGGATCATATTTTAGCATTTTAACATTTTTAAATGGCAACTAGTCAATTGTGGTGATCTATTTTTACTTTTTTTTTTTGTTTATTTGTTTTGAAAATCATTTCAAGTTCTGTGTCAGTCTCATTTTGTTTCTTAGTTATGTTCTGAATGAACTTATATAACAGGGTGTGTAGGTGCTCATTGGTGAACTGTATTATACTTTAGTGGTGTTTCTTGGACCTAGAATACCGTGTAATGTTCAATATGACCCTGACCATATTTCTAAGGAATATTAGAACTGACGGCGATTACTTATTCCAATACTCATTCTTATTTTACCTAATATAGGTATTATTTCCTCAAAAGAATGTAGTATTTTTAATTTTATTTTCGTTTTTAATCTTTCCACGTCTCTTCTACTTAATTTATGGAATAAAAACCTAATCAGCTATTTTCCGAACTATAAATACAATATATCTTGTTTAAAATGTTGCAAGACCATAACTTGAATTTTTCTCCTAATTGATTGTTGAATATCAAATAAAAACAAATAGATATCACTTGACGTATTGGTGGAAGCCTTCTCAAAATCATTTATAATATATAAAGACGTATTTTTTTTCAAAACTAATAACGTTTTTGAAACGTATCAAAGTGTAAAAAAACTTATTTATATAAATATTTATCTCAACATATCCGAAAAGTAAAAAAGTAACACTGCTATATTTTCATCACTTCATATTTTAATGGAATAGTTTACATAAACTTGATTAAATGATATTAAACATATTTGAATGTTCCGACTATAACTTAATAATAAAAGCTTTACTAAAATAATCACAATTATGATTAACTTACAAATTATAATTTTAATATTTTATAAAACTATTTGTATAAGAATTCGTTTTATATAAATCTCTATACTATATACGAAACAATTTCTAAGAACTTTTTTTTATAGAATTTGATTTTAAGATACTAAACCTTGACTTCAAATTATTATACAAACAATTATTTATGAACATTTTCAACCCGGAATATGGTAATAATAAGGTCACAAATTATTGGATCTGTCATCAATGATCAAAATACAACAATTAAAACATCAATTTCAAAACTTTAAAAATAAATTAATATTTTTGAGAACATTTTGAAACAGTTAAATTATAAAAAAAAATATGAAGCATAATATATATACTTTTAATGCCTTTTAACTGTCATAACTTTTATTTAAATAAGGTTAGGATAAATGCACCAAAATGCCTGCGAAAAATCTGTTTATTAATCTTTAAAAGTTTTTTTTTTTTATACTAAAATCGATTTATTATAGAGTTTATAACAGATCTTATTTAACTTGTTTTACTATTTTGCGAGTTTAAAATTATAGATATAACAATAGTTCTTGTAATGATATTTGTTTAATTGTATAAAATATAACAATATGATTACATTTTATTTCCGACGTTTGAAAATAGCTTTTAATTGTAATTTATACTTTTGTTAATAAATTATATTTACACCCAAATATCATGAAGAAAAACCGAAAATAAAAACATAATAATGATGCATTTCCATTAATTAAAAGTCAATGGTTATTTTTTACACCAACAACAAACACAAAAACACGCATGTAAAACCATTAGGTGCGTTCTACTACATCCTTTTTCGAACCCGTTACCTATTATAAATGTCAACACACTTTTTATTGTACATACAGTCAAGTATCAATTTTTGGCAGAGATAGGTTTCCGACCCTCAGGAACTGTCGTTGTTATTTTTTTAGTTATATTTTTTTTTTTTTATGATCCCATCCCCATTTGTTTTCGCGTCGATACCTTACCAGCGACGAGAGGTATGGAAGATCAACGCCGTCGGTGATTGTTCTTGCGTCTCAAAAGTGAAAAAAAAAACAAAATAAAACAAAAAAAGGATATAGTTTGCTCACCCTCAGTCGACAGGGATCTCGATGGTTGTCGTGTTATGTAATACGCGTTGAATAATAGCGATACGGGTCGCGGCGACGATGAATCATTGTAACGAAAACGTGTGTGAACATAGGGTGGACAAGGGTCCAACGAAAATTTCCACCCTCGCTCTCACCCCTACTCATAAGTGTACATAATATACAACCTATGGTCTAGTGTCGGACACCTGGCAGTGTGTTGTGCCGTTTAGGAAACGATATACGAAACGACAAATTTTGGTTAAACCGTCGCGCGAGGTGCCGTCGATATGGCGTCGTCACAGGTGCTTGATGGCCTTAGGCCAGTGCGTGGGCGTAACTGTCGCTACTGTAGTAGCCGGTATTATATAGGGGATAATATAATATACGCTTCACCGAATCATCGGTTCGATGTACGCAACTCGTACCTGGGTATCGGTAATCGGAATCGGGTACCTCGGCACGATGGCTGGACGAGGAGAACGCCACGGACGACGACTACGTACGGGCCAGTGAAACTACTGCTTCTGTACAAACAGCGGATCGTGGCTGAATTTTAAGGTCACCGTCGCGTGTAATGCATGGAAACCGAATGGAGGATAATGTCGGAATTTCCGTTTCAAATCCCATGGGTCCCGTTTACTCCTCTCCGCCACACCAATCGCCCGACAGATTCCGACCGATATCTCGAGGTCGGTGTCGTTGTCGTCGTCGTTTTGGTGGTGATGAAAATTACGGTGATCGGTCAGGCTTGAACTTTAAAAACATGCGCCGAAATTATATTATTATTATTATTATTATTATCATTATTATTATTATTATTACGTATTGTTAACGAGAAAAAAAATAAATAGACCGGACGAGAGGCCTCCGTGGTTTGGCAACAATCGCCGCTGACTGTAATTCAATTATCGCACTGTCACTGTGACATACGACTGGCGATGGTGTTTTGGTTGCCAATATTTTTGACATTCTTTCCTTGAACGAATCCTTTTTAGCGCGCCTTCGTCATTGGACGTGGCCCCGCGAAACAAGCATAGAACCTTTAAGCCGCGAAATCAATAACGACTATGTTTCCGGTTTATTTCGTTCATCGCGTCAACTATCTTTCCTTTGAATATAATTAACAGTGAAATAGCTAAACTACTAATAACACAACTCATAAGATTAAATAAGTTAGCACGTTTATCCTTGACTAAGTACATATACAATAAATATTCCTCGGTCTGGCCTTAGGACAACCTGCACGAGAACGCTCTCCGACACAGGTCTTCAACAAACTCCTGTACCGAACATTAGTTCAACCTTAACATTTCTTTTATCTTTGATAATCGGATATTAATTTTGATATGAATTATGTGCCTGAATGAATTGCTTTGTGAATTATTTTTAAATGTAGATATCGATTGTCATTTGTTATGTTAATAATTTACGATAATATAGTTTAGTCAACTATATGTATGTAAAATACAATAATGACTTTTCAAATTATACAATTTAATGGAGGTATACATTTAATTAATTGGTATAAAATACCTATATAATATAAACACTTGTAGTAGAGTGTTTTATTATAGACTATAGAGAATAACTATAGATAATATTATACAAATATATAAATTTTTCTATATAAAAAATAAAAATAGTTAACTTAAGGAGTGGAAATATGTCTGGAAATATGGAAATCATATTTTACAGTTATGTATTAATGTGAAACGTATACGGTACATTCGATATATCAACAATGAAGAATTGTTATTTCTTCGGTTTTTTTTTATTTTACAGGTACATAATTAAATGTAGTTAAATAAAAAATTAATATAATAATGTAAAATAAAATTCTAATGAAAATGATATGGCATTTTTTTCAGCTAGATATGAAGTTTTATTGTTTTGTTATATTATTTAATGCCCTATATAATTTTAACAGATGAAAATAATTAACCATAATTTATGCCAATTTAGGCTTTCGAAGAATTATATATTTTAGTTTGATATCTTTTACAAAGTAATTAGCGAAGTAAACCACACAGAAAGGATATTATTCTATAAATACTATAAAGAAAGTGGTGACTAAAAGACAGCAACGTCGAAATTTTAGTATTTATTGAAATGACGATGTCGGGGAAGGACGTGTAGTGCAGCCGTAAAATGTGAGATATAATATAAAACAAATAAACAATTAAACAGTTAACCACTTAATATGTAAATTTATATATATATATATATATATATATTTATGTTGGAAATATAAACATATGATATTGAACAATAATTACGGTCCAGAGAACAAAGGCAATATTGGGAAACTGCGCAATTTCATTTCAATATGAGAATATACCAGGAACGGAACGGTTAGAAAAAAAACAGTTAAATCCGATTAATAAGTGGTTTTGCAATATATATATATTAACCATAACTAGAGCAGAAGCAGTAACAGAAAATACAGGCTTTTAAAACCGAGAATGAAACCGAAAATTATTTGAATGGTAACCAAAACAAAAACCGTTTTTTAAATAATGGTCAACCGGTTTGCTACATTGAAACGATTAATGAATCTTCGTGGCTTTGTATAGTATTTAGAAATATTATCCAAATTTAAAACAATCGTCAAAGTTATGTGACCTTGATTACAGCGGTTATAAATAGAATGTCCTTTATATAATAATAAAAAAAAAAAATTATTATGACTTATAATATAATATAATATATTTAACAATTAAACATGCTTATTTGTAGCTTGCGGACATCGCCTGCTACAAATCTACAATAATATTAAAATAAATAATTACAAATATGATGCAAGTAGGTAAATTACGATTTTAAATTTCCCAGAATATTAATTGATAGTGGTTAGTTTTAATTTATTAACTAGTTAGATTAATGTTAATACATTGTTTTATTATTTTTATTGTGGGAAGTCGACCGGACATCATGACTCGTCACAGGTAAATGAGAAAAAGCATGTAGGTATACAAATTAAAAATATCTCGAAAAATTAATATATTTTGTGCATACAGTATGTGTTTTACTAAACTAAAAGTTTTATTTTTTTAAAAAAAATTAATATATTTTGAGCGTTGGCTCGTGTAAAGTGGTAGATCATTCAGATAATCGAGACGTTCGTATTGTAACACACATACGACACACATTTTTTGATTTGATATACATACATTTGAATTTCTACAAAATGCTTATCGCGCACTATTATTAACACTACAAAACTACAAAAATATGACTATTACATCGAGGCTTTGATATTAAAATAAATCCATTGGTATTTTGTAACTAACTTACAAATTTGATAATATGAGTCTATGCGTTGATACTTAATATAATGTATATTATGTTTAATCTAATCTGCGAACATTTTTAATTTGATAATATATAATTAATATAAAAAAATATATCATATAAACTATGTAGTTAACATATTTGTTATAAATCAAACAATATGGAGCAAATCCAATCGATAGGCACCTTAAGTGATATTTTTAATGCGTGTTTTAGACCTAAAATTTACTTAACCATTGTCCCCTAATAATATAAAAAGGTAGACTGTCTGCATATTATGTAAATGTAATTAAATTAAATTATATAGATAATTAAAGTCATTGATATAAAATCCAGTAGTTCTCTTAAAGATAATATATTTGTGTATAACAATGAATTTTCCAGTGCACAGCATAGTTATTTATACATTAAAATAACCCCTTTGTTTGATTTTTTTATTTAATTAATTTATATTATTCAGAAACTGAACAAGTTTGTAATTTAAAACTAATTTTCCATTTATTTGTTTTATGTTGTTTAGAATTTTAGAATTGAAATTAAATCGTATTTATTTAGTAAAACAATAATTTAAGTTGTTTATTTTAAATATTAAGAAGAGAATATTTCGCTAATAAGAACTCGTTTGTTTTTGAATTATAGTGTCTGCGTATTAAATTAAATTACCTGGTATGGGTATGTGCGGATTTCCAGGCCATATACGTTTATAAGGTTGAAGTCGGCCTTGCGTACTGATTGGCCGTGGCTTGTGGTTAATTAATGTTTACCCCATCAGTGACCCAGAATTACACATCTGGTGCACGTACAGTGTAGGTGGTTTAGAAGGCTCTCTTTTATCTTTACAAAAGGTAACAGAAACAGGTAACATGCACATATTTTCCTAGACAACCATAATAGCTTCCAAAATTCTAAAACATCATACCTTATTACCGTACATCGTATTTCATGAAATATTATATCTAACGTTCGCATGGAAATGATAATTATGCATTTACGTATAGAATACAAATAAATATTTTTCATTATAAAGCAATAAAATATCATTATTATTAAAAAAAAAAAAAAACAATTTGAACCTATAACTTAGCTTAGCTTATATAAAAATAATTTGATTTTTTTATTTTCTGGACATTTGTATGATGTTTATATAGACTTATTTTATGTTTATCGTAATTATGTTGATAACAAATACCTCCTTAAATTTAAATACCATGATTTTTATTTATTTATACTCTCGATTTCATTCTCTTGATTGTAAATTAATTGATTAGGATTTATTTTAAAGAGCATCATAATCTATCAAGCACAGCTATACTGTAAAATACTCCAATGTACTCATATTATTGCTATTATTAAAACTACCTCAGAAATAATAAAATTATCTCCATAAAAGTATCTTTTGTACTCAATTTTTAATTATATATGTTTTATATGCAAATTAATTGCGAACAAACCTTTACACTGAACAAATGATGCTCATGCTTGTATTTCATTGAAAAAAATCCTCACTCTAAATTTCATTACTTAACATCTGATAAAATAAACGGTGGATCAAAGGCAATCTGAGAACAATATTAAATCATTTTATTTTAAATCTATCTAGTTGAACATGCAAATTTTAAAAATAAATTAGATATTACCATCCTGCTTTTCACCGATTATCCAATTCATTGGTTTTATGGCAAACAAGTAAGAAGATGCAATCTGCATGATTGTGTTAAATGTCCAGTTTTTATACAAATATTGTCCAACGTTTATACCTAGGTGCTTAATAGTTAATGAGTCTAAAAATCAATAAAAACTAGTCAATTAAAAATTATTTTTTATCACTTACACGATAATTTATAAATAATTATCTATTATAATTTAAGACACACAATTTACAATTTGGTCAATATTTTGGAAATTATTTCTAAATAATTATCAATATAGGATACATATATACATATTATACTTTTTCTCAGCACAGAAACCACAAAAACCGCAAGAATTAACTGTAGTTTATAAATGGTTAAATTATATTTATTTAGTATGCACATTAAACTTTTTAATTTACACAAAAACTTTATCGTAATTGATTATTATGCAGAACACAAAATGTGCGTGAACTTTTTTGAAACTCTTGGTGACGACGTTTTTCTTTCAAACTTTCCGTAAAGAAAAAAACTGTTATTCATCTGTGCATGATTTTGTTGCCTGTTCCATTTCACTAATTTGTTTGAATCTGTCTTACCATTCTGTTTTCCCGCATGCACTTTACCAACAATATATGGGTACAAGATAAATGATCGAGTTGGTATATATATTTTATGTTTACCTGAGATAAGCACTTCATACGTCTATATATTAAATTGCTCTAGTGTGTTTTGAGATTTTTATTTTTAGTTCACTACGAGACGTGGGCAATGATGGTGACTATAAAGGATTGTTTTCTTTACATTGACTAATTGATAATTTATGACATATGTATTCTTTTATATGTCAAACACAGTAGTGTTGTTTCACTGTCGTAAATTATATAGACGGAAAAATTTAAAAATATTTGAAAATATTCATTTCATATTTCGTTTGTATTGACCAAAAAATGTTATTATATCCACAACAAAAAACCTTCAATATTCATAAAGTTATTGAATCTTTATATTTTTTTATTTTTTTTTTATGATAAATTGAAATAGAAATCAACAATATTTTTGATTGATTTTTCTACGATTATCGTGGATACTTTTATAATATTAAAACAGTATGTCAGGTACACTAAAAAACAAAAGAATCAATTTAAAAAAACAATTAAAAAAGTAAATTTAAATAATACTCATTTAATACAACTTACTCCTTATAAAATGGATAAACAGAATAGAGAATAACACAAAAACAGCCGATGTGAATTTTTAAGAGGTGTACGACAGAGCCCTTATGAAATTTTTGGACAAAGGTGACCCAAATTCTTGGACAATAGTTGAGAAAGAAGGTAGAAGTAAAATAAGAAGTAGAAGTCTCTTACGTGTGATTGTAAAACAAAAATTCAACCACGAAATGAGAATGCTGTTTTTAGGGCCGTCATAACTGCAAGAAATATAAAATGTACACACAACACTTATAAGCCAACGGGCAACAACATCATATCCACGACTAATCCGTGTTTACTCGTGGAGGTGAACCGGAAAGACCAAAAACGCGACACGAAAACCAAATGGTGAACAATTCTTTCCGCGTTCACCTGCCAAAGGTCGCGTCTCGTTAGGTTGCTGAGTTGGCGGCGTAGTCTATACAATACATCCAATTATTGGCAATCTCGTTTTGGTGGGCCATACGTACGCCTCCAGTCGGTCTTAACGATGACAACGACGAGTGAGAGAGTTGAGTTGATCCGCCGGTGTCGTCGCAATGCATCATATGTGAAAGGCTGTGGATACAGTGACCGCGATGGCGTAATGTCATTACGATGAGGTTGCGTTCACCCGAAGCCAAATATTTTATCTCATTTCCTACTCATCTGTTCCTTTGTCTGCTTTTCTCTCTCTCACTCACTCTCTCCCTTTCTCTTTCTCTTTTCTCCGCACTCGCGCCGACATTATATTTTTTTTTTCGAGTAAACATACACAGTAAACACACACGTGAACGGTGCAGCTGCAACAATAGACGAGAGGGGTGTGTAGTAGGTTAGCGAAACTTTGGGTAAGACAAGGTGGTGTGTCTGGTTTGTATTAAGCTCTGGCAAAAAAGTAAAACAATAAACATTTCCGCCACCGTCCGCGTTCCTCGCTGCTATCTTCGTCCCGACATCGGGTCTAAGTGTGGTTCGAGAATACTACAACGACAACACGACGCGTTTCCTTTAGGTGTATATATATATATAATATTTTATTTATGTTTTAGTGCGCACCAGCCTAATGCTGGCGAGACTGTAATCGACTTACGCACTGGTTCCGTATACAATATTACGAAAATTTACACTGCGATACAATACCAATGGCAAATGCCACGCCAGCTATGAGAAATATATTTTTAACGTATTTTTATTTCTTCGTTTTATTGTTGGTTTTTAATCATTGTAAATTTAATTTAAAAAAAAAAAAAAAATGCAAAAAATAGTTATATATTTACTGACCATTGTTATATGTGGCAACTAGTGATCGATTTACAATTGATATAACTAAAGAATTTTTCGCGTTAAAAACGGTATAAATATGGTATTCGATTGTGTATTGAATTTGTTGTCAGTGCTCTAGAATTTGTATGCGATACATCCAGATTGGTTTAAAAAGAAGATTGTAGATGTGAATTTTGGTTTTGATGAATAGTTTTGAGAAATTACTGAGGATATGTTTGGTCTACATTAATGAAATAGAATGTATAATGTAAAATAAAGATTTTTCCCATAATTTTAATTATTTTTGTATAATTAAAAAAATATGAATCGTAGAAAGTTAAAAAATTAAATAATCATATTCTATATACAATACATGTTTAAAAATATTTAAACTAATTTTAAGAATCCTTTAATATAGTTAATTATTTATTTTTTAATTCCTATGACATAAATGTAATAAAATAAATTAGAATTTAAAATATATCAATATTGCCGTTGGTTTAAGATAATTTAATAGTACGAACAAAACTACCTCGTGGACCATTTTTACAAATGGTAGCTGTCTTTATAGTAAATTATGTAAACATAAATCAACAAAGAGTGTTAACTATTGTCGCAACCACAACTAACACTATGCAATGCTAGTGCATACATATGGTATACTTAAAATAATATTTACTCCAATCATTTATTTTTTACGATGACAGTACTACAATAAAAGCATTCTTTTTGTGAAAATAAAAACCCTAGTTCCTATTGTTATGTTGATGAGAATACCGTATTATTTTTATTGTTAAAAGTTGAACGATATTTTTTTTTCTGTTTTTATTTTATGCCAAAATAATAGTCACTCCTGTATAAAATACATCCACATCTACATTTAAATAGACAATAAACTACACTTTTAGATACAAATCAATACTTTATTGATATTTATTGTTTACATGTCAAAAATCAGTTAATTTTATTCATTAGTTTTATTTTCAAAAATAACTCAAAAAAATTAAGCAGTAAATTATAACGTTAGACGTACACATATTTAGTTATAAAATGTTAGTTACCAGTTTACCACATAATATAATTTGTAACAGACAAATGTAAAATACTGACCAAACAAATAATAAATATCACCTTAGGTTTTGAATCAGTAATTTGAAATTAATTATTATATAAAATTATTCTTATTAATATTATTTTTATTTTCAAAGTATACAGCGTCTAGCAAATTAATAAAATGTATTAAAAAAATTATAATAAAAATATGTGAATAGTAAATAATTAAAACTTTGTTTATAATTTTTTCAGCAATTGTATATTTTTTTTTAGGTTACAAAGAAACAAATAATTATTATTATACATTATAGGTTATATAATTATAATTGTATTTTAGTAAGTATACTAATAAAAATAAACTAAATGTGCTTAGACTAATTTTTATCTCTTTCACGTATTCTTGACTTTTGCTTTTTGAAGTTATGTTTCACGAGCTTTCGTACTATCCGCTACGTATATTAATCAATTTTATCAATATCCATTATTTGAAATTTTGAACAATATTGCCGCTGATGGAAATAGCTTATAATCACTTTTACCACTTAGGGATTACAGTGGACATTGTTTGCAAACTTAGTGGTTATGTACATATATATTTTGCAAACATTGTGTTTCATTAAACGTTAAGATAACATTATGTATAATGTTTTGCTTTGAAATGCTTTCGAAATTTATTTTTCATTCGTATAATTAATGAATATTTTACAATTTCTGTATTTTTAAGCATAGTTTAGATTTTTTAATATAATTTTTCTATGTATCATAAATATATATATATAATGAAAAAGTTAAGTACTTCATTATTTCATAAATATTGATTTAAATTTATTTTAACTATATATTTTAACTTACCCATATCTAAAAAAATTAAAAAAATATTTTAGCTGATAAATAGAAATTGAACTACTTTACTTATTATTAAAATATATTATACATGATTTTCAAAAAGACATTATTTCAAAACAGTTAAAATATTACTTTAATTAAACTTTTTGACAAAAATGGCACCTTACATTGAAAAATATTATGGAGTTCATTGTTCATAAAAAAAGGTACTAAATTTCAATTAATGTCTATAAAAGTTTTATAGAATTGAAATGTTATTTCTGGTGTATAATTCATTGTGTTTACTGATTGTTTTTTGATTTATTATTTTGAAGATATATGTTTATAACTATCAATACTTATCAGAGATATATTTAATCTTCTTATTAAGTAGTAGTTTTATTAGGTGCTTACTATACAATTATTATACTATAGAAAATCAAAAGTTAATTTTTTCTCAAAAATAAGAAATATATAAAATGATATAAAATATTTTTTATTGTTAAATATTTCTGATGTAGTTTTCTTTTTTTTTAAAAACCAAATTAATTTTAGAATAAAAAAATATTAATATCTTAAAAAAACTATATAAATGCTTTTCAAATCCAATTAAAAATATAAACGTAACGATTAATAATTTCTCTATCTTGAGGAATATATTATATAAGCCTCGGTGATAAAAAATAATATATTTTATCAATAAATAGTAGTGATATTATTTTTGAATTTATTGATTTTACAATTACAAATCTGGAACATGAATTACTATTATTTAATAAAATAATATAAATTTCATGATTAATTCAATAAGAACACGTATACATTTTTAATTAAATTAAAAAAAAAAAAAAAAAAAAAAAATATGGAATCAATTTGTGTATACATGGAATTGAAATGTCAAGATACCAATTTAGCGTTAGAAATATTCTTAGAACCTTGTATTAATGATCAGTTTGTTACTATAATATTAGCTAAGGGTACACGAAAAGTAGTAGTGAAATCTAAATTAATAGCTATTTGAAATATTGACATTTTGGAGTGATACAAATTTAATTTGTTAGAAAATTATTGAAATCAATTACGGACGATATTGTGTTTATGATAAGTCTCTTTAAAAATACTAAATACTTCGTTTGCTAGATTCAAATTATCTAAGTTTATCAAAAATGAACAGAAATTTTATTTCAAACCACTGAATAATATTGTTATTTTGCACACATTTTTGGAAGGAAAAAAATATTTATAATATATTAATATTTATAATTTATTTACACAATTTCCAATAAACTATAAATTAATTTATTAACTTGTGACAAATTAAGATTTTAGTGATAAACGTTTTCATACAACTTCAATCAAACATTATATATTATGTAATGTCGCATGTTGAAGTGGACTGATACTTTAATCACGCTTCGACCGTAGTCACTGATAACTCGTAAAGTATCAAATTATTATACTCACCTATATTTTAGGTATCTACAATATAATATAACTGCATTGTAAAATAAAATATAACGTTTGATACGAGAAGCGGAATCAAATACATCTGTGATAAAATCTATTAGAATGCCGTGCTTAGGCCTGATCATCATCGTTGTTGTTAAGTTTCCCCGTTGAAGATTTCTAACAATATTGCGTTGTTAACAGTCAGAACCAAATGGGTTATCCAATAGATTCGTTGTCTTGATAGATTATAGTCAGTTGTCCATTACGATAGCCATTCGTCGTTCGGTTTGGGGTTAAGATAAAATCGTAGCAGTAGTTGATGGGCGATGAATGGACAACTGAACTAAGTGCGGAGTTATGAGATGGAATGGAACAACTCAACAATGTTTCGCAGAAAATAGTAACATAGTAACAGACTACCACGTTATAGGTTTTTGATCATTTAAGATATCGGAAAGTATTTAGTATATTATTAACAATTATTAGTTTAATATTATATATTATAGTAAAAAATCATATCCATATCTGTAAATTTTCCATTTGGCCATTCGTGACTCCAGTTATGGAATAGGTTGTTCCATTGTGTAGCCTTTATTTCCTTTTGTTACCTAGTGCCAATTCACCGTTTTGCATGTTGGGAATGATTTCCACATCTCGGTCAATGCTCCTAGTAGTTGATAACTACATTATAAAGTAAATTGTGTGCGCCTTTTTTCATACTTGTAATCCTGGATATATCTCTTGTCGTTAGAAGTACAGGGACAGCCTCGTTATTTGTTAAAATTAACTTATAAAAATAAATCAATACGTTTGTAAATTTAAACATGCAACTAAAATAATTGTTAATTAAAATAAAATAATAATACTTTTATAAAATAAAATATGATTTTTTCTTAACTACTAATATTAATATAACTTACACTAGTTAAACAGGTCAGCAGTTAAATAAATAATAATTTTTGCATTATTCAATTTATTTCTTAAATACAACTTGTACATTTATAGAACAGGAAAAAAATTATTATATTGCATTTATTAGATTTATATTTAATATGTCCACGGCTTTATTGAGCATAAACTCGTAAAATAATTAAATATCTATGTATAATATTTGTACATGACGTAGTCATTACCATTATTTTAGAACCAGTCTTGTTAAATATTTTTTGTGATGTGTTGATGTTTATTTTTATAGTTTTGTAAACTTTTAAAATAATTTATAGAATTTAAAATAATGGTATAAAAAATTGTAACAAATTATCTGAAAAACAAAAAATACGATAAAAGAGACATTAACTAATGTAGACTTGGAGCTGAAATTATAATAGCTTAAAACATGCATTTATACTCTAGTCATATTTTCAAATTGTCCAGATGTAAATATTTAATAGTTTTATCAGCTATACAAGAGATAATTTGAAATAAATAGGATTATTTTTACTATTTTTTATCTTTGTTCAGATTAGATTAATTTATGTTGACTATTTAGAAAAATATTTTTTAAAGTATGAATATTGTAATTGTGGGCTGAATATCAATGATGTTCATTAATTAGAACTTTGTTTTAACCACTTACTATGTACAAAATTAAAATATATATATATATATATATAAATTCAATGATTCATTTAAGTATATTTTCCTATCAGAGATTTTAATGAACACTTACAATTATTATTATTTTTATTATTTCTAAAAAAAATTTTAATTAAGATCTATCAATAATTCAAAAATACATTTTTTTTTTAATTTAAATAAAACATAATACAAGACTGATTATTAAAGTTTATCTGAGTTTTATGATTGATTTATCGTTTTAGAATTCATTTAAAATACAATATGTAAACTATTTTTTTTTCACTTTTTTATTTATACATTTAGCTTCTTTTTTATTGATACTTACTACTTTTTTGGTAATTTAATAGAGCATTTTATTTTTATAAAAAGCTTAATTAAATGATGCTATGTATTAAGATACCTGTAAAACTACAAAATGATTTCTCTTAAAGTCCAAATATTATTTTACTGCAAGATTATTATTATCTTAAATGAATAAAGTTGGATTATTAGTTGTTAACCTTAAACTACATCCTTACATCATCATAATGGTTAATAAGATATTCAATAATGATATTAATATATATTATAATTTTTATTGAACATTTTATATATTTTTTTTTTTTTTTT
>JACXSJ010000431.1:0-39469 GCA_014851325.1 Pentalonia nigronervosa | reverse complement strand
TGTATTGATGTATTAATACAATCATTAAAGAAAAATAGGTGTCAGCATACTTAGTGAATCACTCTATGCATAGATTTTATATAATTTTGTATATCTATATAAAATAAATATTATAGTATATTTTATATATATTGTATAAAAACTTAAAAACTGATTACAACATTTTAAACGATACTTTTAATTCGGCTATTTACAATTATTTATTTTAATTAGTTTTCATTGTGAAAGTGTAAAACATAAAACATTAAAATATTTAAATATATTTAAATATTAAAATATTTAAAATATAATGAAAGCAATGAATAATGATATAATTATAAAAGTTGTATATTTAGATGATTAAGTTTGTGCTATATTTTTTTAGTAAGTCATTTATAATAAGTAATAGTTATATAAAGGCAAATATTTTATTCTCGATTCTTTTCAACACGATTTAAAATCGAATTGATTTGAAAATTAAATTTCAGGCTTAAAAAAGAAAATCAGACAACAAACTTCATGTGATTGACGTAAAACAAATTGTTAAACGTTTCTATAATATAATTCTTATGTGTAAATTACATCTCACTGGATTCTAATGAAAATATACAATATTTCGATTGTTTTTACTGTTGTTTTTAAATAACAGATAATTTATTTCTAAGTAAAAAATATGAATAAGTCTAACGTTTATTTGAGAACAAAATTAAACAACGTAGAAAGGGACAAAATTAATCTGACTTTTTGTAATTATATAACTATTTCCACATTAATTAAGCCTTCAGAATAGAATCTACACAAAATTCTGTCATAAAAAAATCAAAAAGTCCACGGAGGGATGAGAATAATTATTTAGTTACATATATTGTAGCAAGTGTTATTCTATATTAATATAGGTTTATTTTCAAATTTACTCGTTTTATTATCAATAATATTGTTTCTGGTTATTGAATTTATAAAAATGTTTTGTATACAATCACACAATATTTCCGCAACTACTTAGTATTTATTTATTTATATAAAATATTGAAACTGTATATTATAAACTTACAATTTATTTATTTTATACATTTTTGAAATATATATATTAATGAGTTACCTGTAACATATAATGATATTGTTTAACTGTAATATCTTAAAATAATGAAATTATATTTAAATGTTCATATAGATAAGTAAATATTAAATAACGTTTGGTTTTAATGTAATTAGTATTGTAGTTTTTTTTAAATAATAATTGAATTAATAGTTAGATTAATAATTAATACCAGTACAGAACGGTTGTATAACTTCGAAACATAATAAATAAAGTATATTATAGACAATATTTTTTGTACTGACATCAAGTTTGAATTTAATATATATTTTTTATTTCTTTCTATACAATATTAAATACCTCATATGAATTAACTGTACCGAATGGAAGGGGAATTTTGCAGGAATTGATGTAGAAGTATTTTAGTGTCAGCTTAATATTATAGACTTTAAAATTTACTTCAGATGAAGGGTTTAACTTAGTACTGGTAGAGAAATCGAAGGTAAATACATTTATTTTCATTTGGATGAAAAATTATTTACCAAGAAAATTCAATTTTCGTAAAATTATAATATGCATCAAAATATGAATATTTTCTTATATTTATAATCTTCAGTAGAATTAGCTAAACAAGAGACATTTACATTTTATGGAAAAAAAGTGTACACCATGGTTAACAAATACGACAAAGTAAAATAAACAGTTAAAAGAAATTAAAGTTATTATCATTTGTATGTAATAACCAAATAACCACAGAGATCAAATGCAACATTCTAACATATTTTATTGTAATTCTAATATTTGATATTGAGACCAATCGATTCGTTAGTTATTTATCTTTGTATACTATGCAATTTTGCATTTGACAAATTTGACAATAAATACTTTGCAAAGGTCGCTTTACCGTCGTTAATAGGCGTAAAATTAAATACTATCGATTTTAAGCTTCTTTAATGAAATTTATGTTTAATCTGTAGTTTTCAATTTAAAGTTTTAAGTATTTTATTCAATTGTAGATATTTTATCCCAAAACTAAGTGTTTTAATTAATAAATAACTTATAGGTAAACCACAACTATTCCTTCATCACAATACTACACTGTAAATGAAAAATAATCAAAATTTTTGGTATATCGACTGTGAGTTTATTAATAATAATAAAAACTATTCATTGAATCGATGTTATTAACATACATTTGTTATATTTTTAATAATAGATACGATTTTATCAGAATTACTCGATTTTGCATTAATTTGATTTCTCTATTATAACTACAGAGCATATTGGACAACTAAAGACTACATTATGTGCACATTACCTTCCATTCGAATATGTGAATACTTTTGTTCAATCACATTCTGCTTATTTGTTTTGTTATGTACTACGTTGTTGAAATGTTAATAAAGTACAGTTCGTTTAAAAATCTAATTTATAGTTCTAAGTTAGGTAGTACTTTAGTAGGTAGCAAATAGTTAACACATAAGTTTTGTTATTTTCAAACTTATGTTTGTTCGATTTTATATATATATATATATTTACTTATAATAAGTATAATGTTATTAACTTTGTTTAAATATTATTTTTTCGAGAATCTCAATTAAATGCATCAAATTGATTTTGAAACCAGAATGATTCAATTTTCCTTTACGGAGTTCTCATATATTTGTTGTATTCATTGCGTTCGGTGTATTTATATAATTGTTTTTTTTTTTTTTTTTTTTTTAACAACTTTTGTTCTGATTTTCAATAGAGTTGTGCAAAGTAAATACAAGATATTAAAAAGCAGTTTTGTTAGATAATATTTTTTTCGACATTTTTATATAGTTCTATCAGGATATTTTCAAAAATTATTATTCGCCTATTCAATCATCGTTTTTTTTTTATTGTATTTAGATAGCATTTACAAAAACCATACCTTTCGAAAATAGCAACACTATATAAATAAGAAGTACATTTTTTTCCAATACAAATTAAAAATAATTCAATAGGAAAGACGATAATTTATTATAAAATATATTGTATTATAGTATAGAAAATAAGAAAAACTATATGGTAGTATATAAAAACATTTTTTACCATCAAATATATTCATAAATACTATTTGTATTTTATTGACTTTAAATACCTTCATTTTATCTTCGTATTTGTTAATTGTGATAGTAGATACCTAGTTATTTTTGTGACTGTTTCTAAATTGATTCCATATAATAAGTTATTATACTATTTATACTGCAATTATATATATATATATATATGTATTATATATATATAATATATATATATATATATAAAAAAAAACAAAGTTCATATCGTTACGATAAAACTACTTTAGATTGTATACACTACTTCCCAATACTCGAGTTTATAATTTATTTATTTAAACCAAATATTAATTTTTTTCTTAAAAAAAAACTGTATACATTTATCTATATTGAACATTTAGATAGACAATACCGTATCTTTTAGCATTCTCAAAGGATGACTGTAATAGATAATCCCAAATTTTTCTATACGTTAATGTATCTTTGCTTGCACGTTAAGTTTCAAATAACATATAATTTATTAATTTTACAATTCATAAACGTATCATTAAAATTATTATTAATTTAAAATATACCTATAATTGATAGGTATTAAATTTATTAATATCGCATGGTAGGCATGGAAATATTACATATATTTTAACAGTTAGGGCCTTAGTCGGATGTATCGGAGACCAGATATTAAAAAAAAATAAACCCTTAGAAAATATGACGTACTTCGCTTTTACACACATAAGGACGGAATATGTGACATTTTTTTCCGGGCTACTTATTATGCTTGTCTTTACTGTATAATGGGGTATGGTCGTCATATTATGATGTTTCATGAAAAAAAAAAAAGATTTAATTTCAATACTTCTCTATTCTGTATTCGATACCTCTGTAAAACTATACCATATTGTACTTACTTTTTATACTGCATAATATAAAAAAATACAGTTTAAGGTATATTTTTTTTCTATGTATATTTGATTTAAATTCCAGTTTCATACTCGTTTTATGTCATTAATTTTAAAAGAATTTCATTGACAAAAATAATGTGGGTTACCTTGGCCTCGCCACTTACTAAATATATAATAAAAATAATATAAAATTATGTAATATCGTTTGTAATCATTTGTAACCACTAAAAAAAAAAATTGCAACCCACCTACATTCGCTCAAATCAAAGTTTTTATGTGGTAAGACTGTGGTGATGTCATACAGCCCAAAAACTGCAAAAGTTCAACTTGCAGGTTTTTAAGTCTTTTAATCCTATATTCGTCATATTATGCGTAAGATACCTACGTACAATATGATATAGGTACCTAGAGTTACTAATAAAAAAATTAATAGTTTATAAAAACTAAACTTACGCATAAAATGACGAATATAGGATTAAAAGATTTAAAAACTTGTAACCCGAACTTCTGTAGTGACGAGACTGTCGTGACGTCACCACAGCTCCGCCACATAAAAACTTTGATTTGATCGAATGTGGGTAAGTTACAATTTTTTTTTTTTTGATGGTTACAAATTATTACAAACGATATTACATAATTTTCACAAAGTTTCAGTTACCTGCGAGTCAAGTTTCTGTGATGGCGGAGCTGTAGTGACGTGACCACAACCCCGCCACACAAAAACTGTGATATGAGAGGATGTGGGTGGGTTACTTTTTTTTTTTTTGGTTACAAATGATTATAAATGATATTACATAAATTTACATTATTTTTTATTATATATTTAGTAAGTGGCGGTGCCAAGGTAACACACTTACAAAAATACAGTAAATAGTCAAATTAATTAGACTATCTAATACAAAATGTATATAATAGTTTAAAAAATGTAACGTTACTATGTTCAATATTGTCAATGAATACTAGTGTAAACATACACTTATTAACCAATCGAACAACAATAGTATATTTCTCATGTTTTTCAATACTAACTTTCAAATATTTTCCAAAAATTTTGATAACTATACACAAAGCTTAATTTTTTAATTACATTTATTCATCATTGTCAATTCTTATTATATATATATATATATATATATATATATATATTTATAACAAATAAAATAAAATAATTATTAATGTAAGAAAAATGCATCCTAATTATTAAGATAATATTAACTACTAAACTAACAACAAAGTTTTTTTTTTTTTTTTAATTAGCTTTTATTTATGATTATAACTCGACAATTACATTATCAACTAAGGTATATTAGTATTTTTATTTACTATTATAAACTATATTTATATTTAAATTTATATATTTTTCTCAGTATTAGAGACTCAAATTATTTTCGTCATAATTTTTTATCACAAAAGACAACATTTATTTTTTTATAATAAGGAAAGTCATAGAAACCACAGTATAAAATTAATCTGAGTGATGGCATACATTATATTATTTTGATTATTAATGAGATAAATGAATGGTTCAAGTCTGTTTGTATAACATTTCAAATACCTCAAATAATATGCATTAAGAATGTTTATAATCAAATCATCCCCTGCCATTTATATATATTTCAGAATTTGAGATATCTCACAGTGGATTAATTACCCCTCCCCCTTCGATCATTTTAACATATTTTCTTTTCGTTTTTAGATCTTGATGACTCTAACTGTCATTACACTTCTAAAAATATCTCAAATGTGTAATTTTCTATACATGCAGTAGATACACTGAAACATTGTTGTATTTTATTGTTTAATCATATATTAGCTATTGTACTATATATAGATTGTAAATAATAATTAAATAATTTCATAATTTTAAATATGTCACAAGAAAAATAATTGATAAACAATAATTATAGTTATTGAATATCAATGCAATTTAGTTGTAAAAAGATTTTTTTTTTTTAATATTTAAGCGAGTTGATAAGTATAATATACATTTAATAAAATAATAGCAGGTATAATATGATGATAATGTGATATATAAAGTATGTTTACATTATTTACATTTGAAAAGAGATTTAATAGCTTATTATAATAGTATACACAAACATTATTATATTTATACTATACCTAGTTATGTTATTGGTTTATTTAATAATATAAATGCAAATTATAAAAATCAAATAAGTACCTATGTTGGTACATTTACTTTCAACTGCTATTATTTTTTCTATTTATTTTGTATCTTATACAACTCTAAAAGTTGTAGGTAGCACTATACTCGTAATATAATTATTTATGCTTCAAAAAAAGTCCCGTAAAATATAAATTTAATATTTGATAAAAATATAAAATATATATAAATGCATAAAAATTAACACTGTTTTCATACTCATAGACATTTAAAAACTATTCAAAATATTTAGCAATTTGTTTTTATATTGTTGTATACATGAGAACTTGTTAATTAAATTAAATTATATAAATACTAAGCTTTATCATTAACGTTATTCATTATTATGCCATTTAAGTTATTTATTTCTTTTTAATAACCTGGCACGTACTTAAGGTTTATTATAGGGGAAGGGACTTACAATTTTTTTTATTTTCCCTTATACACAAATAACAACTAAAACATTTTAGTAATTTTACTTAGGTATATTAAAAATAAATTGAGAGGCTTTAGCCCCAAAGCCACAGCCTGGGTGCGCCACTAATAATAACAATATTAATAATTTTACATTTATTTTCACCACAATATACTGAAAAATCTCTTGAGATTCAGTTTTCAGCCCAAAGCTCACTAAAACAAAAGAATTTTACACGAATTAAAATGTTTTATTATCATTCAAGTAATTGTATGGCTTTTACAATCTTATACAATAAAAATAATATAATATTTAAATTGTTTATGAAGTTTTTTTTTTCTTTTATAAAATAATTTAATTATTATAACAGTTTATAAGTCAAAAAAAATATTTAATTTCATTTTAGAATAGTATACATACTCCATTCAACTTAATAACGAGCTTCAGTGGCTACCAATTTTCATCCGCGACGGTCAGACGCTTCCCCCACCGAGTTAACCATCAGAACCTTTCGAGTGGAACAACGCCCATGCGCACAAGTTGGCCACCGAGGTCCCCCCACGAATGGAATATAGCATTTTTATATATTTTTCTTAAATTAATCTAACAATATACGTGCTTATAATTAAAAATTGTTTACACTAACCATAGTAAATACTATGGATATATTATATTCTCACATTTTTTATAGGCTTATGAAACATGTATGAAAGTTTATTACATTTAAATTAATCATCATTGATCTTATAGTAAATTATGCAATATAAAGAATAACATATATTTTCTTTACTACCTATAAAATATGTTTAAGACAAACACTGAACTAATCTTAGCATTAAAATTTAAAACACTAATGTTTGTTATGTACAGTTGATATTATATCAAACGAACCAGATATAAATGGAAAATATGTTTTTAAGATGGTAGATTATTAGATTAAAAAAGTAATCCCGTTTCGATTACTAAAACTCTGAAGATGAACGTAAAAAATCGAATATAAAATACTAACTATTAACCAATGGTTTGTAAATAATTTGGAAAACGAAGATAATTCGTTAAAAAATGTATATATATTAGATTATATGTGTAATATTAGCACGCGGATGAGCACTGGGGTTATATATATATATATTGCATTATACATTTGCTATAAAAAAATGTAATATTATACTAATAATATTAGAGTAAATAATAAATACACCATTAAAACACAAACTATTTATTTAACTATATTGCATTATCGCATACATATCAAAGCACATATAGCTGTAATATCGTTTTATGGATGCTAACATTTTGAATATATTACAAAACATTATCATTAAAACAAATGTTTGTTACATCTTGAAATTCTTTAACTTGTTAACTTTATATTTTATAAGGTAGTGGACAATATAGTGTACTGGGTCCGTGACGTGTTTTCTGACAACATCGTATAAGATTTCTGGTAAAACTTCTGAAAAATTTTCTTGTAGAAACTGTAATTCCATTTTGTAATCTTCAAACCACTTTTTTTCTTTTACCGGTGTCAAAAGTTCTAAAAAAAAGTAAAAGTTTAAACTTCGTTTGGCACAATTTGTGCTTCTGTTCTAACCAACGCGTTTGGACAAAGGATTTCTTGTTTTACATGAATAATCATAGCAAACTATTGGCCGTTGCTTTATGCAACTAGTAATAAACGAAGAGTTTTTGATTAAATTCACCGTTGTAGAGCTTGTCACTGTAAAATTATACTATTTTTAAACACCAAGTACTTAATTTGTCAAATCTTTAAAAATGCTTTAAATATAGAGTTATACGTTTTAATCAATAAAGTTTAAATTGTCAATGTATACATAATTCTTAAATAGTTATTTTAACATTTGAAATGTAATAAAAATCTTATAATAAAGATAATTATTAAATATAATGCTAAAGACATAATCCTTTTATTATTTATAGATACATGGGTGAATATAGGTTTTTGAAGTTGATTTTACATATATTATTAATCAACTAATTATGTTGAGATGTTGAATAAATATATTATATTAGTATAGTTTTAAATTTTAATTATTTAAAGTTAATCGTTTTATTAATTTAAAAATTGAACTATGATCTCTCATTAAGACTTCCATAAGTAGTAAAATTAATTTAAATTATGTAATCAATTAATTTACTTTTTATTATTTTATTAGTTTTGATTCAATAAACAAGTCGAATTTATTTGATCTCAGACACTCTTGAGCATTTATACCTTTAATTTCTTTATCACTGATCTTGTTCTCTACAAAATATTTGTTTTTTGTAAACATCACTTTAAGTTGACATTGTTTCTGTTCTATGAAATCGTCATCTTCGTCTTCCATCTGATATAGATCGTTATAATTATCGTTATAAACGGATTCTCCGGAAAAAGAAGAAGGCCAAATATTGTTCAATAAATTTGAAGAGTTTGATACTGAATTTGTTGATGATAATATATTTTCGTTAATTGCTTTTGTCTTCATGACGACTGATTTGTCTTCTATATCAACTTGCGTTCCATCAATAAAATGAACAAAATCATCTTGTTTTGACGATACTGATATATCATTGAAATTCATAAAACTATTTAGCACCGATATTCCAGATAATATATTCTTGATAAGAATTACATTTAAACTATTTTCAAACTCATCAGACATATTTTAAATTTGATGTCTAATTATTTGTGGATACAAAATATTATAAAATTTTTGAAATATATAGGAACATATTAAAATCGAAAAAAAAATAATAGTAACCTTAGAAATAAACATATCAACATACTTAATGTTTAATAATTATTTTTTATTTTGATTAAATCATGTTAAGTGTAGTAAAGCACAATGACTATAAATTATAGTTATCAGATGTAGGTATATAATTTATATATTCAAATTCAACCAAACAAAAATTTTTCGTTAATTTATTCGTAATTACAACTATTATTATTTTTATATTCTGAGTACAATTATTGTTAAGATTGTTATATTTATTAGTATAAATTCATAATGCATAACATAATATTGTATAAATGAATATGTATTACGATTGAGTGAATATATTTCTAGCAATATAAATGAAGATATATGAGGATACTACTAATAGTTAATATATTTCCAATTTAATACTTATATAATATGATAGATACAATTAAAAATAATGAAAGAAATATATTTGTTTTCATAATTATTTATCCCTATTTTATGACTCTCTAGATACAAATTTACTGAAATAAAACATAAATCCGTTAATATGATATTCATTTGAGTTTAAAAATGTTTTATGTGACTGAATGTTAAACTCAGTTCATAAACTTTCATATTATAAAATTAAAATAACAATATTTATTATAAGTTATGTACAGTTTATCAAATAATATATATATATTAAAATTAGTACTAAAAAACTATGGATATTAATAATATATATTTGATATGAAAATGAAAACAGTTAATAGTTAGTCTCTTCTTTTAAATAAAACACATAA
Source organism: Pentalonia nigronervosa (assembly GCA_014851325.1). NCBI lineage: Eukaryota > Metazoa > Arthropoda > Insecta > Hemiptera > Aphididae > Pentalonia > Pentalonia nigronervosa. The sequence goes on along the minus strand of JACXSJ010000431.1, from coordinate 29,438 downwards.
TATTAACTTTATTTTTATTTTTACAAGTTGTGTGCACATAAACAAAATAAAATATTAAATCTTAATATTCTATCAATATTATAGTTACTTAATTATTAGAAATTACACATATTTTGAAAATGCATGTGATTAAATTAACTATTGTTATATAACTTAAATGTATTGGCTATATTTCTAATACCGATTACTTATATTAGTTTTAATAACTATTAAATATAATACTATACAATTCTGGTACTAGAGAAATATAAGTAGGAACGTTGATAAACTAATTATTCAGTAGGTCTCAATAACCTCATTTTACATAATTTTATACTTAGTTGCTCAGTGGTCGTGTCAAAAAAAGTTTATGTTTCTTAAAATGTTATTATGCTGAATTAATTATTTTGTAAATCTTATAATAACATTTCTCACAGTAGTTACAACTTAAAGTTAAAAAAATCCAATTGTTTTAATTTTGAATTTTTTGTATTTGCCTTAATAGTAAATACCTATAACTGTCCCTATATATCTGTATATATAAAACAATAAGCTAATTGACTGATCTATCAACGCACAGATCAAACCATTGGACGGATTGAACTGAAATTTGGTATACAGATAGCTATTATTGCGTAGGCATCCGTTAAGAAAAGATTTTTCGCAATTTTGATTTTAAAGGGTTGAAATTGGTAAAAATATTTTTTACGTGTAATTAATATATGTAAATATATTATATGAATATATAGATATACAAATAACATGTAAAAAATATTTTTACCGATTTAATCCCTTTAAAATCAAAATTTCGAAAAATTCTTTCTTAGCGGATGCCTACGCCATAATAGCTATTTGTATGCCAAATTTCAGGCCAATTCGTTCAATGGTTTGAGCTGTGCATTGATAGATCAATCAATCAGCTTACTGTTTTATATATACAGATAATATATTTTTTTTTGTGTCTGTTACCGGGGTAACATAATACAGCTTACTGCCGGATTAGTTTTTTAGATTTTTCCGTGTTTGGTTTTTGTTGTTAGGAACATTAATTTAACGTTGTTTAATTTAATTACTTAAGAAATGGCTAAAGAAAGTCTTTTAGTTAATGGAGAACTTGAACAACATACTGTTGTCCCCATTGTTGGCGACGGTGCCTGTTTATTCCAAGCTATTTCTTTTTTAATACACGGAACACAAGACAATGCGATGGAGGTGCGATCACTAATTGTCGGACATGTGGTGAATGACTGGACCAAGTTTTCAGTTATGTCCCACAATAGAAATGATGATAATTACTCAACGGCTAATGAATATTATGCTGATATGATAAAAAATGAAACTTATGGTGGGCTTTGTGAGTTGATAGCAGCGGAATGTATATTTCCATTTAATTTTAAAGTTTATCAAAATGGTAATCTTATACACGGAGTCCAGGTCTAATAATTGTCCAGTAAAGCTTTTACGATTTGGACAAGATTTGTCCAATGGACATTTTGATGCTTATCTTCCTATTGCTGCAGAAAACAATACTCAGAGTCGTATATAGGAACTGGTCAATGAACGTGAACATTCACCTATTGCATCTTCAGTACACAGTAACATTTCTGCAAAAATTTCACTATCCTAATCAAGGGAAACAGATCAATCTATTTCGTCCTAATTAATTAAAAAGAGAAGACGAAGGGCTAGATTTACTATTTACACAAGAAAAAATCAAATAAAAAAAGCACAAAAATAAATATAGACAGAATAAACCTGAATCACATCATAAAGCTATGTCTAGATATCAAAATACCAATCCTGATATACAGATGCAAGCTGTTTTAATAACACCAGGCTGCAAATCCTGAATTGCATAGATCTATTCAATCTAGGTATAAGGAAAACACTACTATGCGTCTATGGAAAAGCAAGGTACATCCAGGTATGGCATATGATCCAGATATTGTATATAGAACTGACACCTGTGTAGCTTTGGGTTCTGTGACCTATAAGTGTTAGTGGTGCAACGCCTTGAAGTGGAAAGATAAGACACTTGGTATGTGTTGCAGTGCCGGAAAAGTACAACTTGAGAGGTTAAAACAACTACCTGAACCTTTCTACAGTTTGGTTAACGCTCTACACCCAAATCATGAGCAATCCATGGGCAATGTTCGAAAATATAACGCCTATTTTCAGATGACGTCATTTGGTGGTAAACAGGTAATAGCAGACGGTTTCTTACCGACTTTTAAAGTCAAAGGACAGGTCTACCATTTAATTGGAAGTATATTACCTGTACCCGGACAGGGCGCACAGTACCTTCAAATCTATTTTGTCGGTGTAGACGAACGAGAAGCAAACATTCAGTGTTCTAAATATCCTAAATTAAAACTTAATTTAATCAAACAACTGCAGGATATGCTACATCAAGTGAACCCATATATAAAAGATCTGAAAAGTGCCATCGATAAAATACCTCCTTCAGAGTCATTTAAAGTTGTAATACATGCAGATTAAAAACCACCAGAAAACCATAGAGGCAGGTATAATGCACCGACGGCAAATGAATTTTCTTTAATTTTAGTAGATCAGCAGTTTGTTCGAAGAGACATCATCCTCGAAAACCGAAGTAACTCACTTCACCGTATCAGTGAAATACATCAAGCATACGATGCACTGCAGTATCATTTAATGTTTTGCTGAGGGGGATGATGGGTATGCAATCAACGTACCACAACGCGATTCAAAAACCAAGTTACCGCTTAAAAAAACTGTTTCTGCATCAAGTTTTTACTCATATAGAATAATGGTCAGAGAAGGGAAAGACAACTATTTAGTTAATTATCGTTCTCTTTTCAGTCAATATTTGGTAGATGAATATGCCTAAATTGAAACCAAAAGACTAAATTACATCAAAAACAATCAAGCCAAATTGCGTGCAGATAGTTATATTTATTTAAAAGATGCGATTGGACGACGAGACACAGAAGCTAATCAGTTAGACCAAATGGTTATACTCCCGTCAACTTTTACTGGTCGGCTAAGGTACATGCACGAAAGAACACAAGATGCTATGATCTACGTTAGACATTACGGTCGTCCTGACCTTTTTATTACTTTTACATGTAATTCTCGCTGGGACGAGATAAAAGAGCTCTTATTTCCCAGTCAAAGATCATATGATCGACATGATATAATTGCAAGAGTGTTTCGGTCAAATGTCAAAAAGACCATGAACTTATTGACAAAAGGTAAAATATTCGGAGAAGTGAGATGCTATATGTATTTAAGAGAATGGCAAAAGAGAGGTCTACCACATATTTATATTCTTTTATGGCTTCAGCATTACATTATTCCGGATCAAATCGACAACGTTATTTGTGCTGAAATACCCGATCCCATACATGACCATCAACTTCACGAAATCGTTAAATATAATATGATTCATGGCCTTTGTGGCTGTTTTAATTGAAATTCACCATGTATGAAAGATAACGCGTGCAGTAAGAATTACCCCAAGAATCTCATTAAGGAAACTCAAACTGGTGATGACGGTTATCCAAGGTAAAAGAGACGTTCAACCAATGATGGTGGATTCTCCGTCAATATCAAAGGCGTAGATATAGATAATCGTTGGGTAGTTCCTAATAATCCAATAGTGTTAAGAACATGTAACGCTCGTGTCAATGTGGAATATTGCAGTTCGGTGAAGTCCATAAAATATGTGTGCAAATACGTAAATAAGGGCTCGGACCAGGCTTCATTTGTTTTAGAAAATGAGAAAGACGAAATAAAAACTTACGAAAGTTGACGATATATAAGTTCGTCAAAAGCCGTGTAGCGAATCCTCGAATTTCCAATTCATGAGTGTTTCTCTACCGTTGTCCAACTTGCTGTCCATTTAGAAAATGGACAAAGGATTTACTTTAATAAACAAAACCTACATGACAGAGTGAATAGTCCTCCTACAACTACACTTCTCTCATTTTTTGATTTGTGTAAAGTCGATGACTTTGCAAAAAAATTGCTTTACCCAGAAACACCTGCATATTACGTTTGGGATAAAAAAAAGTTCCAAAGAAGGAAGAGAGGAGTAAACGTTGTTGGCTGGCCAGATATCAAAAGAGAGTACGCTCTGTGTAGAGTTTATACGGTTCATCCGAACAATACAGAATGTTATCACCTTCGTATGCTTCTTCATGAAATCCTGGGCCCAATTTCGTTTGAAGCATTGAAAACTGTAAATGGTTAAGTACATCCCACTTTTAAATCCACGTGTAAGGCTCTAGGTTACTTGAAGATCATAAGCATTTGTACGCAGCACTAGAGAGGCAGCACTTTGCCAATCTCCGCATATGATACGGGATCTATTCACGATTATATTAGTGTTCTGCCAAGTAACAGATCCCTTATGTCTTTGGGACAAATTCAAAGAATACTTATCTGAAGATTTTAAAATACGATTAGAACGACAGGATTCCGTGGGTGCAGAACACTTAGAGGACGTAGTGTTGAACAAATGCCTATCGGTAATAGAAGATGCCGTGTTAACATTAGGTGGTCGGCTTCTTAAAGAATATGGCTTACCTCAACCAAGCAAATCTCAACAATTTGACAATAGAGAGTATCTCAAGGAAACAAGTTATGACTTAGTAACCTTAGAAGACGCCGTATGAAACAACGAAGAATCTCTGAATGACGAACAAAAGTTTGCTTACAATCAAATTATTACAAGTGTTAATAATAATGAGGGTCGAATATTCTTTTTAGATGCTCTAGATGGAACTGGAAAAACTTTTTTAATCAATTTGATTTTAGCGAAAGTTAAAAGTACTCGCGACATTGCCTTAGCTGTAGCATCTTCTGGAATTGCAGCTACACTGCTTGAGGGTGGTCGAACAGCCCATGCTACCTTCAAATTACCACTCAATCTAACAACTTCAGTCACTCCCTTTGTAATATATCAAAACAAAGTAATTTTGCGGAAGTTTTAAAAGATACAAAAATAATAGTGTGGGACGAAATTACAATGGTGCATAAGGGTGGTGTTGAGGCTTTAAATATATCCCTAAAGAATATAAGGGGAAATAAAAGGTTAATGGGTAGTGTAACGGATTTACTGACTGGAGACTTTAGGCAGACTCTACCAGTAGTACCAAAAGGGACTAGAACTGATGAAATTAATTCATGTCTTAAAAGATCTACTTTATGGCCTTAGATTAATATACTCAAACTGTCAAAAAATATAAGAGTATACTTGGGAGAGGAAAAGTTTGCTGGTAGATTTGCAGATCTTTTACTTGAAATTGACAATGGTGATTATCCATCGTTTGATGAAATGATAACTATCCCAGAAAATTTGTGCACAGTTGTAACTACGGTTCAGGATTTAATATCAAAAATGTATTCAGATATTGCTCATATTCATGATATGCCTATGGAATGGTTGTGTGAACGTGCTATACTCACTCAAAAAAATTACCAAGCAGCGGCTATCAATGATACACTGCTGATGTCTTTTGAAGGGGAAGAAAAAGTATATACTTCGATAGATACAGTGGTCAACATAGACGATGCAACTAATTATTCGGTTGAATTTTTAAATTCATTGAAACCACCGGGTATGCCATATCATAGGCTTATTCTGCGTGTGGGCACACCTATTATGTTGTTGCGAAATTTGAAACCACCTAAACTGTTCAATAGGATCTGGCTTAAAGTCAAAGCTTTATATCGCAATATAGTAGGAGCCACAATTTTAACTGGATGTGCAAAAGGGGAAACTGTATTTGTAAATTCCGAGTGATCATCCGTTCGAATTTAAACAATTACAGTTTCCCCTCAAAGTCTGTTTTGCAATGACTATAAACAAGTCTCAAGGCCAAACTCTCAAATTTGCAGGAATATATTTGTGAGAAAATTGTTTTTCACGTGGGCAGTTCTATGTAGCATGCTCACGTGTAAGCTCACCCAGTAGCTTGGTGATTTTGTCGCCTACTAATAGATCAGCGAATAACATTGTCTACAAAAAAGTTTTGGAGATAACATTTTGAAAAACTATTAGTAAAACATTTATTTTGAACCTTCAGTGCTAAAATTTATCGTGAAAAAAGCTTCGGCCGCCAAAAGCTATAATTTATAGAATAGGTTATAATAATAATTATTATCTTAAAAACTAAATTAATATGTATAAAATATTATTTCAAAAATCTTAATTAATTTAAATTTCAATAGATTAAACAAAATTTAATCTTGCCAGGTTACATACATTTATATACTTAAACCCGGCAACGACGGGTAATTTAGTAAGTATATATATATATTTATAAATATCATAATATTATAATAATTTATTCATTGAAATAAAACGGGCATGAGCCTAATTGTACAATAAATATATATGACGTTACAATGTTTGAGTTATATTATTAAATTGGTACCTATATTACAACGTTAAATAATATGATTTGATATTTTAGATAATATAAGAATGATCTGGAATATAATGGAAGATAAATATATCTTTATATATATATATATATATATATATATATATATTTCGATTATCGTTTTTTCTCATCTGATTAAATTTAAAGTATTACTGAAATTAGAAAGAAGTGACTGGTTATATTGGTTTTATAATGATGTGTTATTTTAAAATAACCCCAATGGCCAATAATATTGATTATACTTTATAGAAGTCAATTCCAAATATGCTCATAGTTTGAATACAAATTAAAAAAAATAAAGGTACATCAAAATAATTTTAGCTTATTATAAACAACAATAATATTGTTAATCAACACAAAATAGTTGAATGCATGTGAAAATCTTTTTTTGAATAAAAACTATATACTAAATAAAATATTATATTACATAGAATTGCAATGAGTAACAAATATTAAATATTCTACAAGTAATCGTATCCAGTTTGTGCCTATTTATTTACATTAACTTTTTTAACATATACTAGAAGTAATGCTTTAATTTTACATTTTTTTATCATTGTTTATGAACATCACTTAATATTTATTGGCATAGACCTTTTATTATATTGGTAATTGGTGCATTACTAAATTTAAATACTAACGTTTTTTAATATGTTTTTATATATTATTTCATATATTATTATTTTTTATATATTATTTGTAAGTATATTACTATAGATACCTAATATTTTATATATATATATTAATGATTAATTATAGTGATGTTTTATCAATCAATATTTCTAGATATAAAAAAGTACTCAACAATTTAATTATATGTCAATAATACCTACATAATGGGGCATATACCAAGGTTCTCAAAAAGCTGATAGATATTAAGAAGATGTCAGTGCATTATTTGTTTTCTCTCAAAAATTTAACCCATGTAACAAAAAATTAAAATAATAAATTTGAGTTGAGCAGAACCAATATTGAGTTTTTATCTTTAATAATATAGAGTGGATTGACCTATTATCAAACTTAAAGCTAAGAACATTATCTAAGGCTTTTATTGGTACTTCTAAATGAAAATTTGCTAGATTTTAGTCATAGAGAGCAAACATATAGTGCATATACACCCTATTAATTACATACATATTTTTTCAATGTACAATAGTTCATATATCGTAATATATACACATATATTGCATTGGCTAAATAAATATATTTACCGACCAAATATTTATTCATTAATGTAAGATGCACTTGGTAATACCTCAATTATTAATGATTATAATACATATATAATATAATATTCTATACCAAAGTATATTTAAACAAATTAAATGGAAGATATACAACATTTAATAATAATTATCAAGTAAAAAAAACATTCATGTATATATTTTCATAGAACGATATATTATCATTGTCTTGCATCCATTTGATACATTTATTGAAAATTGAAATATTTCTTCTGGATTCAGAAGAACGTAAGATATCATTAAAAGTTTACAGAACCCAAATGTTGTGCTTATTCTAATAGATAACTTTCCCCCGAATTTGTCTGTAGAAAAACTCATTGTTATACTCAGACCTTTTGCCTGGGTTGCGTACTTAAATGTAACTTTGGAAGACTTTTCTATCTCAGTTTTTCTCCTTCGTGTTCTTCTTTCCCTTTATTTTATTTTATTATTTTTTTTTTCGTTACAGTTTGTTTCTAGAAGTACGATCGTTGAACTCCCATTTCACCATTTCAAAATCCTATCATCAATCAGACCTGAACAAATATTCGGGTATCGACGGGTTTACTCATCCACCTTATATTGTGACAAAGTGCCGATCGCTCTGAAATAATAGAACATTCTCTCAAAGAATAAAAAAAAAGTTTATGAGAATAACATTTAATACGTTGTATCATACCTACAACCTTGGTCCTACACTGATTTTATTATAATCAAAGATTATATTAGTAATAATATATAAAATAAAATGTGTAATAACTTATATAACTTATTTTATATTGCAATATAATTATAATATAATATATTAAATTGTAACAGTTCCAACTTCCAAGTAATGTTTATATTATGATTTTTGTCGATTTTGTGGTGAAAATCTACCAAATAAACAAAGCCGGTTTGGGTAGTCTCGGCCCTTCGAGAAATATTTTTCTAGTGGCCCGTAATTTACTATAGTATGCCATATTGGCCAAATTTTAATATTAATAAATTATAATGACCTTATTACATTTGTTAAAGAAATATAAAATAAGATATTACTTTGTTTAATGTTATATTTACATAGATTATTCGAGTCCTACTGTTCAACATTTTAATGGTCCTTCGAGATTATCTCGAATGCTCGACTGGCCTATCCGGGCCTGCAAACAAATTACCATTTACTGATTCAAATGAACACTGATTAAGAATTTGTGACATGTAACACATGTTGCAATTGTTGAACTGTACAATTTAGTATTTTAAACTTAATGTCAGAAAAAATATATATCAGTATTAATATAACAAAATATAAAAATCAAACATTTCATGCTTAAATTAAAAGATTGCTGTAATATCTATCATATGTGATAAATTATGAAAAAAGGTGATAATATCCATATTAAATTACAATTTAAAATATACCTTTATTATGTAATTTTGATAAATACGCGTGTCAATGACATTTTTAAAAATACCAAGTGTTATTTATCAAATATATATATATTTTTTTTTTTTTTGGTATCCACGTTTTTTTTATAAACGTAACATTTTTTGGATAGCATTTGTAATATTAAAAAAAGAAAATGTATACCATTCATTGTACCTACAAATGCTACCATTGAATATATTACTGTCAGAATTATTCAAACTGCAATCAATGACCACATGTCTGTATTTAAATTCGAAGCTATACATGTATCAACTACAAGGTTAATCCCATTTATTTATATGTTAATTGTGAATATGCTTCGGAATTTCTAATTATATATTAATTACAAATTAATTTATATGATATAGACTAAAATGTATTTATTCAAATTAGGTATTATTTTAAAATGTCAACTGAACTTAAAACTTTTAAGGAATTTTTTTATAAATTTATAAGAGTATAAAGACAATTTTATGGGGGGTTAGAGTATAAATATGTTATGTAATAAAATATTATTTAAATTAAAAAAACATGACATTTTTTTAAAAATATCGGTAGGTATTAAGTACATTATCTTATATTTCTACATTAATAACTAAAACTCATTACACTTTACTATACAAGTTAAATATATAAAATATATACAATATACATATCAAAAAAATAAAAAAATATATAAAACGTATACTACAATTTACAACTATACTAATTTAATTTTCCTTGAAGTATTTGAAAACCTTTTAATAACTTCTTCAGTGTCAATTTCAATATGTCAATTTCCACGTATTTAATTGAAAAATTCACGAATTCTATAAAACAGCTATACACCCAACAAATAAACGTCGTGTACTCGTGTGTGCGATTTAATGCGCTCGCCGCTCCGTGATTACCGACCATCAATTACCAAAATAATTAAGATTAGAATCTGCAGGTATTATATGAGCTATACATTAAGGTTTACGAAAGTACATTAAGATTAGTTATCACTTATCTAACACAATATAAATATAAAATATACCTTTTTTATTTATTTATGTGTTATAATCACAGTGACACGTGTATGATGTACAAGTTTCAAATATAATAGGCATTTGAAACTATTCAATCTTATTTCCAAAAAAAATTGGGGGGGAGGGTTCAGACCCCCCCCCTGGCTACGACCTTGCCCCACACGGCTACACTCTTGATAAATTTTTCCTCAATCTCTCGTATCTTTCTAATTTTACCTAACATGTAACCAATTTTGGATTTTTATCCAATTTTATAACTGCTAAAATCTATTTTCTAATACTTCTAGATCCCATTACTTTAAATGTACCTTTTCGCTTTCCTTTTTCGTGTTTCAAATCAAATTTTTACCCGTTTCGCATCCCTATTTCTTAACTATTTTAACAATTTTCCAATTATCCGGCTATGCGCACCGTTAACTATGATTGTTTCACTCCAACTAGTACGAATATGTTAAATGTTAACACACTTATTACACACGGACGCGAATTAGCGTCCAGCGATGTATTATATTATAGAAATCAACCTGTTTATTATACTTTTAATTGTTTTCTGGACATGTCCCGTAACTATAAATACAATTAAAAAAGTTACTAATATCAAATTTTTTTAGTTCTTATGATACTGTAAACATTGTACAAAAATATAAAATTAGTAAAAAGTTTTATAATTTTTTATATGTAAACATAATTTGTTATTTGAATATCATTAATGTTAACTGGTATGTATTTACTTGCAAAAATACATTAAATTGTGACAATTATAATTATGTGCAATAAAATTATTTCCCATCGAAGTCACATGATCAAAGTGTAATAATTATCAAAATTACTGTCATTATTTTATATTATCGACCTTTTATTATTATTATTATCCTTTATAGTTTTATAGTAAAGTACATCGAATTTAAATTGTAAGTGTTATACAATTTCATTAAATGCTAAAAAAATACTAATATTTTAAATCATTGTTATATTTTTATACTAACATTTGGTGAAGGGTTTTTTTTTAATTTTTTTGAAAGTGTTAAGTGCATTATTAAAAAATATTTTCAAGGTGCCAATTTAAATATTTTTATAATCATATTTAAACGTAAATTAGTGTTTCATTAGTAGATACATATAATCAAAGCTCAATTAACTATTTTAATTGAGTATTTGAACAACAGAGAAAAAATATTGTATTTTTAAAATTACACGAAAATAAATGTATAAAATGGATGTAACCTAGTGTTCACCAAGTATAATTTAAAGTATAATTTAAGTATAATTTAAGTATAATTTAGTATTATAAGTATAATTAAGTAGAATTATATTAGTATAATTTAGTATAATAGTAAAGTATAATTTCTCCACATATGTTTAAAAAAGGAAATTTTGTTTTTACCCATAAAAGTGCAATTTAATATTTTCTACTAATTAGATACCAAGGATTTTTTTAATTCAAAATTTTGATAAATTAATAAATAAAATTATATAATTTTCCAAGTATGTATTTATTTTTTATTAATAAAATGTAACAAGTGTATGACATGTAAAAACAATTTTTTCAAAATACTATTATGATTTTTAACCATATTACTATTAATTAATACAATAATACATATAAGTATATAATTATTTTACCCAAATAATAATATGAACATTCAACTACCGAATACAATTTCTTTTTTCCATTGATCTTTAAACTCAACTTGTGCGAACATTAAATATGTTACTATGTTACTATTATTTTATTTACAAGTATACAAATATAAAAAATACATTAAAAATAAAACAATTATACAGTCAAACATATCCTATCACAACATATATATATCAAGAGAAGTATTGCAACCAAAAATTTAATCAAAAACCAACATCATCTAAAAAAATTGAATGTATAATTTAATATATATATAACCTATAATTTGAACAATAATATGTTAATATAATGATAACTTATGGTCTATGACATAATAACTGATGTAACTAAGATAAATAATAAAACAACTTAAGATGATATTTTTTTATTTAAAAAAAATTAACTTTTAGTTATATTCAGTCAGTTATTTAAGTTAAGCACGTAAACTCATATTATGTAATAGTTGGTAAATAATAAGTTTACCTCTAAATATTTAAGTAAATTTACTAATAAATATTAACTTAACTTAGTTAAAAATTAGTTAATTATTTTTAGTCAGGTACTGTATGAGTTAAACACAATGGTTCTACAAATTTCATTTTATTTTTATTTTTTTAATAATTACCAAACGTTTTGTCAAAAATCCATCCTAATACTCCTTTTTATTGTACACTAACTGCTGTATTGGTTTAAGCAATTATTGTGTCAACTTGAATATTAAATATTTTTATTTTTATTTGTATTAAAAATGATTGTAGAAGCATAACGAAACCAAAATTAACTACAATTATAGATATAGATAAACATGTATTCACTTACCAGTGAACCTATTATACTTCAAATTAACTGTAAAATCTAATTTATTTTAATTAATACTTTAACTAGCTAAGTTGCTGTTAATTAAATAATTATCTAATAAATTCAATAAAAAAAAAATTTTAAAAAAATGTACATTTAAACTTATCTTTAACTTTTTAGAAGTCAATAAATACTTTTTTTCAGGACGAAAACCAAAAGGTTAGTTTTGGGTGAAGACCAGTCTACCCAATAAAATAATGTACAACTAAGAATATCACAAAATTATTGTATTTTATATATATATATATATTTTTTTTATCACCCTGTTTACTATTTAAATAAAATCATATAACTGTTTCATAAGTATCCATAGTTTTTTGTGTATACCTCAAATTATATATTTAGGTTATTTAATATAATTTTACTTAGTTATATTGATGTAAACACAAATGTTTCATAACTTTAATTTTAATTTATATATTTTTTTAAACATCAAACCAAAATATAACATACCTGCCCTAGTTTAATTTAATATTTAAAACCTCTAGTTGAATCTTAAATGTCCATTGTTTTAATAAATCTGATTACCTTAAATTGTAATTAAGTACAAAGTTAAACTAAAATCTCAAACTTTTAATATTAAAGAAAATAATTGGTTTTTTATACCTTATTTGACTGTTATAAATTAAATAAAAAATTTTTTGAACATGTTTATACAATAGTTATCATTTATAGTTATATTTGCCTATGTGATTTTTAATATAAATATTATTTTAATAATTGTCTGTATTATTTTAATAATAATAATAAAAAAAAAAAAAACAATTTTCTTGTTTCCGAAGTTTATTAATAATATTATTATGAATAATAAAGTGAAATTATTATTTTACTCAATGAAATAATAAACAATTCTAAAGCTCGCTTTTAAAATTAAAATGTCATTATAAAATATACTTTGTAGTAGTAAAAATAAATATATTTTCATTTGCAACAGTATTAAAATATGATTTAGATTGTATTCTCATTTTATGATATTAGTAATTGATAATTACAATAATACAATAAAAAAATATAGAAATTAGTCTTAAAGACTAAAAATTTAAATAAAATAATATGAGCAATAGTTTATTTTAGAAAGATTAAGCTTGTGAAGGAATTAAATGTTCATATTTTAAAATGTAAAGTATCCTAGTTTACATGGTGTAATTTAAATACATAACTATATATTTTAAATAATTAAAAAGAAAAAATACTGAACAATGCAAAAAAACTATACATAAACCAAAAACAATGAAATAACCAAAAACTAAAAAAACAATATTGACTCTACAAATTTGAATTAATTTAAAATGTTAACTCTAATATAAAATATAATACCATTTAAAATCCCAAATCATTTCTCCAGAAATCAATCACAATTCTATAAACCACCACATAAAACCTTATATGGACACAACCATATATTGCGTCGAATGCTTAGAGATGCAAATAACGTTTAATACTTTAAGCCACGTTCTCCCATTACTCGTTAATATTTCATCACTACCATGTTGGTATTTACTATTTTATTTATGTGTATACTTTAATTTCATCATTATCGTGTTATCTTCTTATATATGTTATCTAAGTTATAAATTGTATTGATTAATAATCCATGTTTAAACTGCCGTTTGTCATTAATAAACTAAATAAATAAAGAAACAAATAAATAATATATTATATATATTTGTCATTGCATGGATATTAATCTACCAATCCAAAGTCACAGTCCTTCATGGAGCTTTTCTGAAGGTAAAAATTGCTCTTTGTGCCTATGTAATTATGTCTATAACTAAAAACTTATTTTACAGTCTAAATTGTATTAATGTACCTATTTTTATTTTTGATTATAAAAAACATAACCGTTGTAAAGACATTTTTTAAAATATAAATGAATGTTTCGTTTGTTGCATTCTGACTTGAATTACAAATCATAATTTGTTAAAATTTAGAATATTATATATAATACAATAAATTCGTTTTTGGGACAGCTACAAACTAAAGCTTCACTCAAAGATTTTTTTTAATTCTACATGATATTTTAAATGTTTTAAAACTAAAGTTATATTATTACAACTCATCTGTTGATTTCATTTTACAGTGTCAAATATCAAATTACATAGATTCTGGTACAAATAGGTATACATATAAATTATGCTGTTATGTATGGATATGACCTTGGATACTTTATCGTACTTTTAGTTTTCGGTAGTTGAAGTAATGTTATAAAATATTCATTATTCAATCATTTATGTATAGAATTTATAACTAGCATTTATATATTTACCCATATCTACAAGTACATTTTTATTTATTTTCGAGGTCATATTTCACAAATAACATTAAGTATATTTGATTAACAAAATTAATCGATTTTTAACCTTTAGTTAAAATATTTATATTATGCTGATTTAATTATAATATAATATAATGGTATTTATTATAGTATGAACACATTTTTTATTTACGTTTGTTTAATAATACTTTGTTTGACAATTATAAACAGTTATGAGTCTCAACAAGTGAGATTCACAAATCTTATTGTGAGTATGTCAAGTCTATTTTTTCTCTCGTTGATTTTTTGAATTGACCTACACCCGGTCTTCCTCCATGATTTACACAACATTAATTTTTTGTCATTTAATTTATTTAGTTTTTTCAAATTTAGTTTCAAAACCGGACACACATTTTTTAATTTTTCCTTTACTAATTATTATTAATTATTCTTCCGCCTGTAGTACTACACCATTATACCAATAGATAAGGATGCATACCTACTGTATATCAATTTTATAAAACTCGAACTTTATCTTAATTCGTGAAATGAAAATTTGATAAAATATTCAATTGATTAACACAACTGACAACACAATAAATAAGTACGTTAAACATTAATAATTAATTATCATAATAGCATTTTACTATCTTTGATATTGTTAGTCGCTACGGGTTTTTCTAAATGATGTTGGTCACAACTAGATTTACCTGGCAAAAGCTGAAAAATGACTTTTTGGCCAAATCCTGTAGGCAGTTCGTATTATTCCTGATTTCGAATATTGCCGTAATATCATATGCATAATAATATATATATATATATGAATTAGCTACTATGTTTATATAATTATAACGATGATAAAACAATTTAAAATCCACTGACAGTTGTATTTTTACTAGTTAATAAAATAACTTAAACTACTAGCAAGAAACTAAGTATCCATGGATTTAAAACAGTTTTAACGTTACAATATAAACGTAGTAATAATTATTTTATCCATTAAAAATGTTATATTTTAAATTTAAGTTATTTAACCATTGATATAAATGCAAGTTTTAATTGTACCTAAATCATTATTACATTTTGTATTAAATACATTGAAGATTCTGATATACAATATAATTTTGTCTATCACAATGTGATCCAAGTGTAAATCCAATGTGAATTCACCAGGTATACTGAAAGTAGAAATGAAAATTCTTTATAGTAGTAAAACAATGAGTTGTTGTTTCAATTTGAAAACCGGATATCCTTAACTTTATACTCCTCTGTAAGCGTCTCTTTGTCCTGGTTCCACGCCATTAGTATGACGGCATCAGGTCTAATAGAAACTTTTCACTTGGAATGAGTTATAACTTATAAAGATGCTTTCATTAATTCACATTGGCTTTTGTTGAAGTTTTTTCATGATATTCATTTGTTCAATACCTGTAATAATATATAAACATTTATTCAAACATGATTTTAATTATGTATTTAATAATAACAATAATAAGAAACTATGTTTATTATTTTTTATCAAACATTTGAATTCATTTTAAATTAATCATAAAAAAGCAAACCAGTGTTTTTATATTCATAATTAGGAAGCTTTGCCCTTAAACACTTAAAACACCTTTTTCATAACACGGTTGAGAAATTTATCTGCTTATCATAAGATATAGAAATACAAATGAAAATCTTCTCTACGAAGTATAAAAAAATTCTGTCATGTTGCGATTTGTCATGTTAAATTATTTTGAAGTATATTATACAAAAAAAAAAAAAATAATTTAAATAATTTCAAAAATATAAATATGTTATGAATTAAAAAAATAATACTATTTTATGGTCATATGTAAACATATTGTTGACCTATTTATAAATATAATAATAATAGTCTAATAATTAGCCTAGGTTACTTTTTATTATATTGTTACAATTTTTAAATTGTTTTATTTTGGTATTTGTTTCCAATAGAATAAAATAAATAAAAAAAAAATGTACAGATTCAAAAAATGTTTTTAACTATTGTAAAGATTCAGTTTTTTAACAATATTGATTGTAAGCATTTTTAATTTAATTTAATACATATTATTAATTCCTTTAATGGTTTGTATTTTTATGGAATTATCTTCAATTGAATTTATTTTAATTTTAATTTCTGTTTATTTCGAGGAAATCTCCAATAACTGCATAGACATGATGGTTAAACAATTAAGACTATAAATTAACCAAATTATAAGCACCTTACACAAATGTATTTTCTTCTTTCTGTGATTCTATCGTCAATTTTACTGGCATAAATATAAAATATTAAATAATAAATTATAAAATTACAAAATTATGTTTTAAATGTGATAACGCGTTGCGTAACATACTCTATGCTCTATAGTGATACTAAAAAGGTTTATTCTCATTTGTGTCTTATCACACTCTTACATCTTAAAATATCTATTATTTAAAATATTTAAAAATAAAATATTATGAAACATTTTTTTTAAAAAAATACAAAGTTTTAAGCATTTTATCAATAATAATAATAAATCTAGATAAAAAGTATTTCTAAGTTTTTAAATTCATAAAATTATTTTTTCTAACTATAAAAAATGAATGAATAAAATACATAATTTTTACAATTTAATGTATTTATTTGTTTTCCGGGAAGATTTTATATATTTATTTTAATTACATATTCTTATAGTATACTTTTCAATTTGTGAGTTGAAGTGTTTATTAGTTGTACACTACAGTTTTTAAAAATGTATCAGATATACGTACTTAAATTTAATTAATCGTAATAAATAAAATGTTGAAATCTATGATGGTTAAATATAAAGTATGTTGTAGCATGTCTTGATAGTTTATTAAGTGTTCATAATTATTTAGTCACAGTAAAATGCAAAAATTAAATTACCAAGAAAATTAACCCCATAACTGTGATGTAGGTATCGATATAATATTCTTTCTATAACACCGTGTGATCACAATATTATATTATTGAAATACAACAAATATCATAGGTATTCGATTCCGATAAATAGGACAGACTGGAAAAATAGAAAAATTCTAATACTTTATAGATATTTTATATCTTCCTCTTCTTTTGTGTGGGAATCTCACAAGCCATTAAGGTGAATGGCATGAACAACATTCCTCCATTTCTTCCTGTCCATTGGCATTTTTTCTGCATTCTCCACCACCAACATCCTGAGATCCTCATTTATTCTACCCGACCAACGCTGTCTATGTCGAAATTAGTTCAGTCTCCATCTTGTTATTTTAACATAATCTAGATTATTTAAAAATTTTAAGTTTTTATTATCTTTTTTTATGGAACTATGTATATATTTAAATTTCATATAAGCAGAATAAAATATGTTTCAACATTTTAAATTATACAATAATATATCTACTATTAAAAACGTCTGTTTTTTTTTCAAACAATTTTAATAAAATTATTATTATTAAATCAATAATATTGTTAAAACTTAAAACATACACAAGATTTAAAAAAAAATATATATTTACTATATTCAAACAATATGAAAAATAATTTAATTAAATTAAAATTTACCAAATAATGTGTGTCACTATTAAAATATTCAATCTGTCAACATAATTTTAAATAATACTAAACGTATTTTCATTTCATATTAAACAGTTTAAATAATTTTACTCAACCATTATAATTCATTAATCGGTTGCAACGATTAAGTAAACAGGATATATTAATTCTGTTCACGTGGAAACTCTAACAGTGCCGGAGGTAAATCGTATTGTGAAAATATATAATAGAAAATATTATTCATGTTATAACAAATAATATCAACAAAAGTTATTAATATCTTATTTTAAATTCATAAACATTGTTGAAAATATTAAGTATCAGCTAGGTTTGTTCGTTTTTGGATTATATTAAAATAACAACATCAATTTATTCAAAAACTTATTTTGCGTACAATTATCCCTTATTTTGGATTCTGAACGGAAAATGAATATATTGATTTTACAATGCTATGAGTTTTTTATTTATTTTTTTTTTTTTGTGTCTTCCATCGAGTTTTAGGTAAATAAAATTGCTTCGGTTTTCTTCATCAGCATATTTTCTGATAGGAAAGTTAATTTAGATGGTACTTTGGGGAATTAAAAGTAAAAAATGTTCAATAATTTTCAAACGCGTCGACAAAAAACAACAAAAAAATTAAGGGAAAACGCGAATTTTTGCATGAAGCTAATTTTTGACAAAATTGAATTTCTTTATTGTTGTCACACCAAAAAATAATACAGTAAAACACTTGAAGTTTTCACTGAATGTCAAAATTATTATTTTTTAGACGCCATCAAATTTTAAAAATATTTTGACTTTTTTCAAACTATTCGTAATTGTAGTAATAATTTTTTTCTATAAATATCGATAAATATATTCTCGTTGTGTCAAAAAACTTAAAAATGTAATACAAGGTTCCTCATAAGTTGTTATAATAGCAATCAAAAATATTAAAAATACATAGACACAATTTTTTTATAAGCATTTAAAGTTCAAAATTTGACAAAAATTCATCAAAATATTGTACATATTCATATTATTTTGTAGTTAAATAAATATAAAATGTTCAGTTAAAACAGTTAAGAATTAATAGTTTAAACT
Organism: Pentalonia nigronervosa; assembly: GCA_014851325.1. Classification (NCBI taxonomy): domain Eukaryota; kingdom Metazoa; phylum Arthropoda; class Insecta; order Hemiptera; family Aphididae; genus Pentalonia; species Pentalonia nigronervosa. The sequence goes on along the minus strand of JACXSJ010000431.1, from coordinate 10,024 downwards.
GAGCTTTCTTGTAAATAATTAACATTGTTACCAGAAAATCTAAAAAATATATTATATGGTTGTTTTTTTAAATATTTTAAGTTTAAAACTAGACATAATTAGATATTTAAATGAAGAATAACCATTTTAGTTATTTTGTTGTCCCTCAAAAATAATTTTCCAGATTATTAAAAAAAGTACAAGAAATTTTTAACTTTTGACGCTCCATTATAATGCCATCATATGAAACAAAATATCTAGTTTGACACCAAAAAATATATCGTAGTTAAGGATTCAAGTATTTTTTTCTACTATAAAAAAATGTAAATTAAAAATTAAAAAATACACTTACATAATTATAAAATCAATACATTCATCGCTCCGCACAGAATCTAAAATGAATGTGGCTTCACACTAAACTTTTTTTTAAATGTATGAAATGATGCCCATGGGTATGAAAATTAAAAGTTTGATGAATTTTTAAACTATTATGTAGATAGAAAATTTCTGTAATTTTAAAAAGTCATGTCAAACCTTAAAATTCAAACGTCTATATAAAAATAAAATGTGTTTATGTATTTTCAATATTTCTTATATTTTCTAAGAAAAGTGAATATATATTATAAAAGGAACCTTGTGTTAAATTCTTAAGCTTTTTTTAATTATAAACAAACATTTTATCATACAATTATCATTTTATCATACACAATTTTTAAATGTTAAAAATATAAATGTCTATAAATTGCTTTCAAGGATCCATAATATTTAAAACATTTCATCATGTCTAGAAAATAATAATTTAAATAACTGGTGAAATATCCATGTCTTTTATTGAATTGTAACAAAAAAATAAAACTGGCATTTTCAAAGATGGTTTTGCTTAAATATTCTTGTATATTTTTTTAGTTTTTCTCAATTAGTTACCTTTATTAAAAACTAGTAGGAAATCTTTACTTTTGATTCTCATAGTACAAACTAGATCTCATTTGTCACCATAAACCTTCCATGAAGTTCCAACCTATTATTAGTATAAAAAGTATATTTTAGAAAAAAAAAACAGATTATTGTATATATCATATTGCTTATAGTTCCGTTCATAATCTTAATATAATGAAATATGGGTAATGTATATTATATTTAATTATTCAAAAAAAAAATCTATCTTTCAATAAAAAATTACTCTTACTAATTAACTATATAAAAATATAATTCTATATTTCGATGTTTTTAATTGGTTTTTATTAAGTTTTCAACTAGGCATGTTATATTCAATATAATATCCACTTTTAAGTATAACCGCAAAGGTATTTATTAATATGATACACAAAATAAAAATTTTAAGTACCTAAGCATTTATAATTAAATTTATTTCAGTTGTTGAATTGCTGATATACGAGTTAATTCCTCGACACATTTTCCAATTAAGTTTCCATTAAAAAATATAGTAATTTTATAGGTACAACGATAAAAAATATTATTTTGAAAATATTTGAATTGAAATAAAATTATTATTAAAATTAGTTGTTTTCATATTTATTTCAATTTAATAAATAAGTACATCAACATTACAATTTATTGGTCCTGGAAAAATTATTTACCCAAGGTTCCGGTTCCAAAAAATGTAAACAATAACCTGATAATCAGTTATTATTTGAATATCATATGCTATATTAATTGTCTTCTAAAATATTTTTTTAAGAATATATTATTGAACTATCAATAAAGGACAATTATTTTTTACCTAGCTAATAATATAGTTATAGTTTAACATTCATAAAACTATTATATTTTTGAACTTTTGTATTTTAATTCCCAAGGTACTTTTGTTTTGTTGGTAATATATCACTAAATAATTATAAATAATATTTAAAATTTTTTTGATCTATAAATCAAAATTTTTTAATTTTCCTAACTGTATCATCCAAACATAGTGTTAGATACTAGAACAATAGACAAAATAAAAAAAAAAATTTTAACTTTCATGGATTACCTATTAACTGATTAAATTATTTTATAATAACTATAATATTGGCTGCATAATGTCAGTAAGTAAAATTATACACTACAAATAAATTGTTGATTATTTTTATTGATTTATATAAATGTTTAATTTTTTTATTGTAATAATATATACATTTTTTTTTAGAAATAAGATCAAAATCTTTTTTTTTTTTTTTAAGATAATTATAATTTTTAGAAGATAATCAACAAAATGTTTAAAGTTAACCCAAATTAGATTTAAACATTAAATTCACATATTAATCAAGATTGATGTTCTTTATACTTAGCAGTTTTTGGTGAAAAGAAGAAACATTTCCTTTGGAACTTTTACAATAGGAAGTACTACTGTGTAATGTATAATATCTTCTTTAATATAAAAAATTTAAAACCAGGTACGTAATTGTATTATAGAAAATTATATTGTTCTTTAATCAATACAATTTTAATTATTTCTCTGATGCAAAGTTGCAATTAAATAATATTACAATATGGTCGGATGTTCCATTAGCCATTTTCATTTATTTTATTTGTTAAGTATTGAAACTTTTTATGCCAAAAAATACTAATTAATCTTTATATTGTATAAAATAAATTACATTGTGTAATTCTTAATATTTATATTTTAAAATATGTTAGTGTAGAGTGCTACCAATAAACCACTACTTTTTCTCATATTATTTGTGTCAATTATAGATTCTAATCGAAGAAATGTATACCTATTGATTTACAATGATTACTTTTGGTTATTAATTTTTTTATTTTTGTGTACATTATGATATTTTGGATCTTTAATTTTGAAAGTTGTTTTTAGTGAAAAATAAGATATAGTTTGTACTCTGGAGAAAGAGATCAAAGGCAAAAAAATCTGAGTATTTTTAAAAATAATCCGAAAAAGCTTAAAATAAAATTGAGGAAATCGGGAATGTTTACGTGATCCACCAGTTTTATTAAAAAAATATTTTTTTATTTTGTTTTTATTCAAAAAGTATAACCATACTGACTGAAAGTATTATACAAATATACTTTATAATAGCATTTTCTAACCATGATAATATTTTTAAAATATTTCAACATTTTTTGATTTATTTATAAACATTTTAAATTTTCTACTTTATTAAAAAAAAATGTTTTTGTTTTCTGTTGAGTACTTTGTCAGTGGATACACACAATTATTGCTTATTGCACCATCTTTTTTAAAAATTTTATTTGCCTTGGGATCAAAAAGAAATTTCAAAAATTAAAGTATATTTGTTTAATAAAAAATATCAGAACATGTACAATTGTACATGTTTTAAATATATTGCTAAGCGATCAAAATGTGTAAATGTTGTTTCTAAAATATGATGCGTTTCACAAAATTATACACTCGTTTTACTGCAAGGTCGTCCATTTAAATATCTATATTTATTAATATTAGTTTTTCATAATTTAATGTCATTAATGGTTATAGTTATTACAAAACAAAAGTGTTTATAATTTTTTCAATTAAAAATATATGGGTACCAAACAAACAAATATGCATATAAATTATGAATGCTATTATTGCACAAAAGGTGGAATGAGGAGATTCAGTTACGCCAGTTACGGTATCGCACGTTTTTCGGTTGACGTCAAAATAATGAAATACTTTGGATTCGAAGAAAACTCCATTCGGTTAGAAAGGTCTGTGCCGGAAACGACTCCGTCAAAAGCAATCCGTCAACTGATACCGTCCATTATTGTGTTGTCAGATCAAAGGATTACCGAGTAATTGTGAACTGACATTTGATAAACACTGTACTGAAAAAAGATTTTTATACTTCAAAGGCATTTATATTGTATATTTGTGTGATATTTATAAAATAATAAAGTTAAAATAAAACGATTGACATAACTAATGGAATTTCCTTTTATTTAATATGTAAAATTAAATAGGTTATTTTGCAATAACACGATATTATAACATAATAGTCTTATATTTTAAAATATATATAATAAAATATTTAATATTAATTCCTTGTGTTCATCTTTCTAAAACTGGGAATTGACCAATAAATTCATATTTTTCAGTAATATAATTAAATTTTTTATAAAGCAATTTATTTAACATTGTATTTTGCAACCTGTAAAATATTAATAATTTTACACTTCTTAAATAACAGAATAAATGTATTTACGTATACTCTGTACGCAAGTCTAATTTTATGCATGAATTTAACACATTTTAAATTTTTTACGATCATTAGTAAATGGGTTAACAACTTATTTATTATTATACTAAATTATTATGTTTTAAATAAATGTATATGCTTAAAAAATTAACTTCAGTATTATAACCATACTGTATCATAGTACGTATATTTATCTTGTATTAGTATCAAACACATACATTTTAATATTACAATGATTAAAATAATGAAATGAAAGGTTATACTTTTGACGTTAATATAAAAAAACATAGGTACATGTCATAAAACTGGTTTAGCTGATTAATAGTCTAATCTAGTTATAATATTATGGAAGAAAGTTTTTTTTTTTTTAATAATTAAAATTTATAATTTAGTTTTAAATAATTTATATGGAAATCAATCAATGTATTAAATCATTAACAAGTGTATACAGATATACCGTAGTATAATTATCATATATTGTAGCCAATGTTTCTATCCACCGGTGAATAGGAATACAAATTACCCACACATTATCATTTAATAGTATTACTTTTTAACTTTTAAATCAAAATCAGCTTATCATAGAACGGCATGGTTTGTGCCTCGTAGTATAAATAAACAATAGTAAAAAATGAATATAATTGTTTTTAAAATATCATTGTATTTATAAAATATGATAATTTACATCTTAAATCCCTACAAAATATAATTGAATAACTACAAAATAACTAAAACCGTTATTCTTTGTTTAAATGTCAATTCTGTCAAAATTCAAACATTAAACAGTTAAATAAAAAATATCTTAAATTGGCTTTTTGGTTTTTTTTTATATGTATGTGAAAAACGTATTAGCGTATAATTTCAATTTTCATACTTTTTGACTTTTCGACCAAACAAAAACATTTTAATCGACATATATAAAAAAAAAATTATAATTTTAAATTTCTAAAAATGGCACAAAAGGATATCAGCCCCCCTCCATCAAGTAAAACTTATTTTAAACCAAAAACTATCTTCGAAGTTAAAAATCGAAGCATTTTTACTACCTCAAAGGGTGATAAAAAACAGAAAGAAAACCACATCAATGTAACATCAATACAATTATTGTTCTGTCCAAAATCTAAAACTTAGTACATATTAAAATACTTAAGCAAGAAAATCTACACTTATTTTATTTCTGTTAAAACAAAATTAGGTATTTTTTTAATGGAATGTGACGTACAGATATTTGTTTTTTGGGTTATCTACCTGTAAAAAAACAGTAGAGATAATAACCAAAAGAAATGATACCCCGCATAAATAACTCTAGCAGAATTAATACCAGAAAAAAAGAATAATACCGCTTGCAAATAATACACGAAAGGATTAACATATTCACAATTATTATGTTTTTATGTTATTTCATATTAGAAATCGATACATTTTTTTTAATTCAACATTTTTAAATTTAATAAATTTATTAAATATGCATAGTATATTTAATATTTTTTAAAATTAACTATGATAATACAAATTATTAACTAGCTTATTATTTTATATTAAACGCCAAAAATATACATTTTCAATACAATCGATTATTTATAGTTTTTACAATAAATTTTGATGAAAAAAAGATCGCTTGGTCAAAATATTTGACAAATTTTATATTAGGTCCCTTATAAGTTGTTTATATACTAATTAAAAAATGTCAAAAACACATAGTCACAATATTTTAGATTTTAAGCAGAGCGAGAAATGTATTGATTTTACAATGATATGTGTTTTTTTTTCTTTTTTTTGTGTCTGTCATCACGTTTAAGAGCAATAAAAGTGCTCTGATGTTCTTCATCAGCATCTTTTCCGGTAGGAAAGATAATTTAGTTGGTACTTTGGGAGGTCAAAAAAAAGAAATTCACTATAGTTTTCAAACGCGTCAGAAAAAACAACAAAACAATTAAAAAAAAAAACGGGAATTTTTACGCGAAGCTAGTTTTCGATAAAATTGATTTTGTTTTTTGTTGTAACACTAAAAGTAATCATAGTAGATATATGAAATTTTTACAAAATGTTTATATAAGCAATTTCCATATGTATTAAAATTTTAAATATAGTTTAATTTTTTTTTAACTATTTATAGAAATAATCAATTTTTGGTTTTGTTTTACTTTTTTTTTTACTATCAATAAAATTGTTTTCAATTCAAAAAAACTTGAAAATGTAATAAAAGGTTCATTATAACTTTTTATAAGTGAAAATTAAAAAAAAAGTTGAGCGTAAGTCTCCAATAGTTTTTTATAAGCGTCTAAAGTTAAAATTTTGACAAAATACTAAAATTTATCGGAAAATCAAACTAATTTGCTATGAACGTTTAAAATTAGATATAATGAATATTTATCTGTTTTTTCTGGGAACGATTTTCTTATCCTGATGTATTTCAAAAAGGATTTCTGCATCATTATATTATTAATTTAACATGGTTATTTAAACGTCCACAATGTCTCTACACTGAATCGTATTTTGTATGTAACAAAGGCGCAATTTAAGGGGGACTTAAAGGGGCTTAGCCCCTCTGATATTAAAATTAGCCTCTCCTAAAATATGTATTTTAATTGAAGTTTTAAATCATTTATTAATTGCCCATCCAATCTATATAATATAGTAAATGTTATTGGAAAAAAATTATTTTCCAAAATTTTAACAATGACTCATTATTTGTATGTTTTTTCATAGTAGATATCGAATATATGCACTAAATATAATATAGGTTTTATAATGGTATTACAAATTTTAATACAAATTGTTATTTTTTTAAATAAAAATATTTTTCATTTTAGTAATATAAAAAAATGAAGTATTACAATATATATATTAATGTAGAAAAATGGATGAGAAAAAAATTGATAAATATATTGTTATTTTAGGTATATTGTATTAAGTAGACAAAGTATTGTATTTTAAAGATATTTGAACAAGGTGTATGGGAAGGGGGCAGAACCCCCATGATCTGTTTTATTTTCAAATATAACTCCCCTAAAAGTCAAAAACTGAAATTGTGCCCATATTATGCAATGACTTATCTAACATTGAATTAAAATTTAACATAGTCATTACAGTGGCCTAACCAAACAACTAGTACATTTGAAGTCAGAGCAATTACCTACTTGCCCGTTTTTTTTTTTTTTTATATATATATAATTATATAATACAAACATATTTAAAATCGTATTTTAATTATAATAACATAGTATTTATTATTGATCAATCATGATAAGAGAAAGTAGAAAATAAATATCTTGTGGAAAATCAAAAAGCACAACTGAATCCCTCGTGTGATTGTATCCCCTTATGAACCAAGATTGGCCAATATCCAGAAGTTCCATACCAGAGAGTTATCCTTGTTAGACTTAACTTAAACCACTTTCAAAACATAAAACAATCAATAAATCGTATTTGTTGTCATTTATTTTATTCAAATTGGACAAAGAAATAAAACGGACCGGACGTAGGATAAACGTGAACTCGATATTCATAAAACGTCATACACGTGTAATGCGTATATACTGTATGCGCATTTCAATCATTCTTTAAAAATGTTTTATTAGTTGTAAAAAAGCGTATAATAATATTACGTTGCCAATAATTTTCCATAAAAAGACCATTATACATATCACCCAACTCTAAATTTTTAATCAGGATATTCAAGAAGCATTATTAAATTTAAACCTACATAATATGATTTTGTTAAAATACTAATTTATTAAACGTATAAAATTATACTGAACCAATTTTATAATATTAATTGTTTGTAGAATTAGCCTTCACGTACTTAAGATAAAATAAATTCATACGAATAAAATTTCAATGACTACCTAACCTAGCCTATATAAATAAAAAAAAAAAAAATTAAAAAAATTGAGTAAATTTAAAAATATATGAATAGTGAATTTTTAATTTTTCGAATTGATTAGCTTCTTGCAACAAACGATTCACTGTCATGTATAATATTTACGTATCACATGTCCTTATGTTAAAATAGATTTTGTATATGTCATTAATATATATATATTTACTTAAAAATACAGTTCAATAATTTTTACTGCGGAACCCTATTCATATATACAATAAATTATCATATAGTACTAATCTATCTTTTAAAATTAATTATTTTATTTGTTTTAATTTAAACTAAGAACCACAAATTAATCTATTTTATTTATTTAAATTTTACCTACTAATTTATGAAAATAGTATAAACTTTTATTATTTAATTCAAATCTACAGTTCTTAAAACCAAATCTAACATGTCACATTCAAAGAATAAAAATACTCATAGATTTTACATACTAAAAATGTATATAAACTATAAATACATTGTAGTATATAATTTTAAGATATTTAAGATATAAAACCAGATTGTATAACAATATTGAGTATATTATAACCATTTAAAATATAAAAAATAACTTAAAAAGTGTTGATATTAGGTGGACGTCATACTCGCATGTGTAATCTTACCAACGCATAAAATAACAAAATATACGTTTAGTAGTTACAATTTTGTGTTGTTGAATTGACCTATCATAAAACTTAAAGGTAAAAATATTATCTATGCTATTTTATTGGTTTCTTACCAATAAGTTATGAGTATGTAAAACGTTAATTTTAAAAAATGCTTATAGCTCGCTTAAAAATTTAAATATCTTAAAAAATCAAAAAGAGAACACAAATGTTTTTACACTCAAGATTCATAATAGGTCAATTTACTATAATATTAAAACTAACAACACAAAAACGTTTATTTTAGTATGTTGGGCGTTAGTAAGACAGAGACAACACGTACAGGAACGACGTCATCTTAATTGAAAACTAAACAGTTAATATCAGATAATGTAATTAAGTTATTATTTTGTGCAAAATAATTAAATTTTTAGTAAAATAAACACTGTAAATTATAATTTACATAATATATTATATTATATGTACTTACTTATTTGTAATAAATGATTATTTTACATAAAATATTAGATTAAAATCCAAAAAAAAAAAAAAACTTGGCAAGATATTATCACAATAATAAAGATTTTATTTACAATTGTTTTAATATAAGCAATCTTACTAAAAATTACTATTTCAAAATCATTTTATTTTTTAAAAAAAGTCAATGCACAATATCAAAGTTACCAATTCTAAGTTGATAAATCACTGAGAATTGTAATCATAAACCTACATTCATTCATTCCAATTACTAATATCACATCAGTAATCGAATAAATATGTCACTCCATTAGGAATGTAATCAATAAACATAATCAAACCAAAATACTATTGCTATTTTTTTTCTTGGCATTCGTCCCAAAACAAGAGATAGCGATATTTTTTACAAAACTTCTGAGCTTCAAACAAAAATAAAATAAAAAAAAAAAAACCCTAAAATATAATAAATTATACAGTGCCAAAATATCAAAATCAAAATCTATTGTGTATATAGCGTTAAACAGAAAGTTTCAAAATTGAAAATGATCACTATTTCTCTTTTTACGAAAAATCTCTAGATCTTCTTGCGATATAAATTCATCAGCCTCACAATCAATAATAATCAAAAAAAACTTGTCAAGAAAACGTATTTATGCAAAAAAAATCGAGGATCACACTATTCTCCGAATAATAACAATTCTTCAACAAACAACAATGAAATATACATTTTTTATTCCTTGATGAATTTAAATCAATCACTAATCCACTTGTATCACTCTTCTTGCCTCTTCTTTTATGACTTATTATAAAATATAAATAACATTAATGAATACATAATAACTAACTTCCCACTCGTCCTTACTTAGAACTCAAATAGTCAAATAAATCACAATGATGATAAGTATTATCCAAACTACAAAATAACAAAATTGATGTTGCAC